>JXWZ01013661.1:0-35036 GCA_000956215.1 Anopheles farauti No. 4 | reverse complement strand
GAATCTCTTACCGAGACAGTCGGTTGGCATAATAAGGTGCTACGCGCGACAATTAATCATCGTTTTTCCTCATCCGCCGCTCTTGCATACAATCGCAAGTTTCGAGTCCGATGCACTTTCAAGCTCCATATCCGACGGTTGATGTTGAGCACACGGCTAACAATAGAATCGTGGTGCAATTTCCCTGGAATTATGCAGCGATGCATTAGCATCTGCACCACTATGCAAACCGATGAATAAGCATTGATGCATTGCCTTTCACTGGTCGTTTTTCACTTGCGCTTTTCTTTCTTTTCTAGTAAGCATTCAATTCTATCATTGTGATCATTGTGAGGAGCCGCATTTCATATGTAAGTGTGAGCTACACGTGCGTTTCGCGCGATGTACAAGCTTGTTGTTGGTTAGTAATGTGGCATTTCATACAACTTCATGCGATGCAAAGCAAATGATGTCAACTGATTTGCAAGCACACCGGTTTCTTTATTTCAAAGCTCAAGAGTGTGTGGGATTTGGTGAGACGGAATATATTTTTGAAAAAGCTGATGCACAGACATCGACCAACGAGTCCCATTTTACATGCCGGTTTCGAAATGAAATCGTCTTCACCTTGTCATTTTTCTCATTTCTATTGCTCGGAACATTAAGAACCGGTTTGTATTACTCCACCACGAACAGTGTGGCAAGTGTCCTGCTTGGCAAGGAACCTGTTCCGGTGCAACCCGTACGCAATGCTAAGCCTGTTCTGATGAGCTTTATGGCATCGATTTTATCGTTTGCCGGTGAAAGGCGATGAGGATGCTTTGCAGCTTTGAAATTAGTTCAATCGGTCAACGATGTGATTGCGTAGTTTATTAGATCACAGATGAGAAGGATGGGTGGAAAGTGTTTGCAAGATTCCATAGGAAGCTTGGGGACATACCATCAAAACCTGTATCAAGAGAAGGGCTTTATTGAAGGACTTAAAACCAGTTCGTAGAGATTATAATTTAGAGAAAAACATTATACAGACACATTTTAATACTTACGAAATGTCTCATGGAATCTGTTGTTTCAAAACTTTTCAAAGGACATTAAAAATATATTTGTCTTTTAAATATACCTATAATCCATAGCATGTGGTTCGAATCCCCTGTTTTGTTCATTACTTCGTTGTATGTTTTCTGACGATGAATCAGTAAGATATACACATAATTTAAAAATATATTTACAACATCATGACAAACAAGTATTGTAGATAAAAAAAACTTAATAATGTTTAAAAAATGCAAAAATTATTAATACAAAACCCTTCAGGATTCATCAAAGAAAAGTCTATGCATTATGGAACAATTTGTTGCATTATGGAACATAACGGTTATTTTTCGAAATATTGGTTTTTTTTCCAACTGCTATCATAAAAATTGTTTTAACTTGAGCTGCTAGAACTTCATCAATACTTCAACTTCAACTTTTCTTTCAAGAAAGACATTTCTTTGTTTGTTAATAAATGTATTTAAATTGCATTACATTTAATTCCAAACCCGGAAAAGATTCTTTTCGTGACGACCACTACCAAGTAAAAAAAACCTTCAAGAAATAGTTTTTTTTTGCAGTCCACAATGTCCCACACTTTCCAGCGTTCCAAGTTGCAACCCCGCACAGCATGCTTGTAGCGAATTGCATAACGCTTGCAGCTACCTTCCTTTTTAACATGCTCTCGCTTTAGCGCTCGCGAGTGCCTTTTCACTTGACGCGCGCTGTCGAGCAGGTGAGCAGTGCATTTCACGGTACCGGTACCGATGCGGTAGTTGATGCAACATGTCACGACGCACTTCGAGCGCATAGTTCCGATTGTCAGACCAACAACCCTTCTAAGAAATCCTGCTTTGGTAGTGCGAGAGCAACCGTTGCGCCTGATGCAATTGCCGCACGCGAGCCAAGCAAGCGTTGCCAGCATGTCCATAGCAACGCTTGGTCCGAAATGTGGGTGAATTATGCATGAGCCCTCGGGGGGCTCAGTAGGGTTTCTAATGTGCACACCGACTACTACTAACCTACTGTCGAGGGTGATTACACGATTTCACCAACCCTTTATGGTGAATGGCATTCCGAGGCGCACCAAGAACGAACCATCCGCTACGATGTTTGGGACCATTTGCCCGCAATTCTGATGAACGGTCGCTACAGTCATAAACGCTTGCCGTATAAATAACCAATTAGTACCGACGGTGCACACGTACCATACCTTGACCATCAGCAGGCACTCCGGTCCCGCTATGGCACCCGGTCCAACGATCCGATATGGTTCGCGAGTCCGATTGCCCCAACACCGGCATCTCGTTCCACTCGAGATGATCAGCTGGAGGTGGGCATCGGAGAAAAAAAGTAAACAAAAACCGTTCACTCCAGGGGTCATTACTAGCATGATCGTGGACTATGCCGTAACCGAGTCAACCAGAAACCACAATCGTTCCCGTCGCGCCGGCGCAGTACTGACCTTGGGGTTTGGGAGGTCCTAAACGTTCGGCAAACATTGCTATGTCGCAAAGCGAATTTCGGTTCGCACCAGTTCCTGCATACTGGAGCATGTGAAATTGTGAAAGTCCCACCGGTTCGGTATTATCAGTGTTAGGAAAATGTCCAAATTACGCAAGGACTTTCTTTTTGTAGTAGTGGCTTTTGTTGCGAAGCCGTCGTGGCCGCGCGTGCGGTTAGTTTTATTATGCCCACAGGGAGATACGATAGTTTTGCGGCCGCTCAGCCTACCGGTCGATTACACAAATTGTGTTCGGTTGATAGGCGTAGAAAAGTCAAATTTCGTTGAGGAAGTTTTCGGTGCCCAGCGTTCGGTAACGTCGCAATGAACGCAATGCGTCGCGCTAACCAATTTCCAGGGACGGGGGTTTTTTTTCTGACTTTGCCCGATGCCCAAGCACGTGGAGGAAATTGTGAATGAATGTTTTGATTGTTTCGACTGTTGACGCCATGGGGCTCATTAGTAGCTGGAATGCACATGCTCGTATAGTTGCCGTTATAGCATAAGAATGGGTGAAAGTGGCGGACAATCCGTACATCGTGAGCGACCGAGGTGCATCGTTATTGTCTTCGGGTCGTCTTCAGTCATACTGCGATGAGCGTCAGCGCCTGGAATTGACTAGCTAACCGATCGAGCTGTGGCGATGTAATGATGCTTTCAATCACAACACGGCAAGCTTTCTCTGTATGAGTGGCAAAAACTGAAATATGATCGCTTTGTGCTACGTCGAATGTCAACTCGTGGAAATTATTCACTTTACATCGAATGAATGCCATGTTTAACAACGCTTTGTATCTCATCGTACGCAGGAACCTCGTGAGGTGAGAAATGAAACTACGCTATGCGCAGTGAGCTAAGCTATCAGCAGCTTGTGATTAACTCAACTCGGAGTGAACACAACAAAAGCGAGACTTTTGATCTCTATTTCCTCTAGCCGTTCGAGCGCGTGTCTAGGGCGGTACTTTCGTTTTCTGCTCGTCTTTTGTCTCCGGCAAGCGGGTAAATGTATCATCGATTTCGCTTAGCCGATGACCTACTTGTTCGGTTCTACGCAGTTCGAAGCTCATGGATTCTTTCGTACGATGGCGAACAGCATGAAACAGGTTCTTTCCGTGGCGATTCGATCGTTTCCCGGGGGAGGTATATTTGCGCCATAAAAATCCAAACCAGGCTGAAACGGTACTTGGAAGGGAATTCACGGGGGTTCGGTCAGCATGAAACTTGTTCCCGTGACGTAGGGCAAGCGATGTTGTGCCAGTGGTCAGCCAATGGGTTGGTGTGGTAAGTGCCGGCACGACTCTAACCTATATAAGCGGTACTGGCGCCGATCTGATGGGATCGTTTCGCTTGAATGAATAAACTGAAATGGAAATGGAGAGTAGAATAACCATTGAAAGGTACTGCTAGAAAGCGGTATTTGATTTTATGCAGTACTTCCTATTTTACATCTAAGTTTGAATAGCTCAAATTTCGACATAAACAATACACTTCGTCTCTTGAAATAGAAATTCCATTCTAATTCACTGAATATTGACTCGCAATGAGCAAATTACCTGTAACAAGCTAATAATAGTGCTCTCGAAGAGATCATTCTAGAAAGTTGCGTAATTTCTCAATCCAATCAATTTCGCCAAATGTTACCCACTTCCTTCCACTAACATTGAAGGATGCGATTCAAGTGCTCATCAATACACAGCATTCACCTTTTACTTCCGATATCGCGGACTCGCTCGCGCATCATCTCATGGTCAGCGTGTGCCAAATCTTCTTCATCAGATGATTCCATACAATTTTCCATTTTCTCAAAATTAACCACATACCACCACAAACAACCCACCCGTAAGCTTAGGTAAGGCCCGTGCCGACCAGGTAGGCACAAATTACCAGAAACAAAAGACGTACAACTCAACGGCAGCACCCATCCCACCGTTTCGCCTACCGGTGCCTACCGAACAGTGCCACCATGTTAACCTTCTTCTTTCTACCATTTTCCCCGTTTCCATCCATTGCAGCGAAGGCCTTCGACGATCAGCAGCATCGTCATCGACAGTCTATAGTTTGCGTCATTGAACTTGAAAAAGATGTCGATCAATCGAAATTATGCGTGTACGCTTCGTTGGCTCGGGTAGTTTGATCATCGCAAACAATTGGATGCGCTTCCGATGCGCATGTGGAGATATGTGCTACGCAGGCAGGGTCTTGAATTGTAGCTGAGAGCGACCTAGCCAACATCGAAGGCTAACGAAGGCTTTTCTGTGGTGGCCAACCAAATCATCATCAACGATCACCGTAAACAATCCGTTATGGTCCACGGTGTCGGATTGCTTGGTACGAGCATTTGAACAGTGGCCATTTGGGCGGCAACAAGTGGGCCACACTGTAGCATCTTCATCGCGGCCACAGCAAGCATCGCGTACGTGCAGTGAACGACTGATAGTGGCGACCTCATCGCGATCATGCATTGATTACCGATCGAAGCAAGCGCTGCTTGGGTTGAACTGTGCACGGGGAAAATAATCGAGCAAAGAGTTCCCTAAAATGGGTCAAGTGCTGCTGTTCAGCGTGTCAAACATGACGCTAATGATCCTTTGACCGATAAATGGGGTCCCGTGGTACCGAAAAGTCGTGAAAGTAGCTGCGATTGCATACGACCGTAACATCGTGTAAGTGGAATAATTAGACCTATTTGTTAGTGTGCGCCATTACTGTCAGTGCAGAGGAATTTTGAAACCGCTTGACATGGTTTGTGTGGACGCATAAGCACAGTGCTAACACACTGAAGTGTTAGAACAATAGTGTGTGTGTGTGCGTGTGTGTCTGTGTTCGCTAATAGATGGTGAAGGTGTGTACATCCGAACGGCGTCCCGGTGCTTTGCAATGGTGTGTTTAGTGTACTAAGACGGATTGGAAGATCGAATGAAAGCAATGGTCACGCACAATATGGACAGTTCGCAAAGAACGAGCCGCCCTCGACGCGGTTCGAGTGTTTCCTCCGGCTTTCGGCTCATGGATGGAGATCAGCTGGACGCGATGTCCAGTATTAGCAGAAACAGTATCTATAAGCTGAAGATCGACGCCATGTTCGACGATACGAGGTAAGCGATACATAGTTTATATGGTATATTTACTTCATAACTCGATGTTTGTTAATGTACATATATGGTATTACATGGTAGATTGTAAATGGATGTTATGGGTTATGCATGTACATCGAATCATAGTTTTACTTTCAAGTGTTGTGACCGAATAGCATCCTGCGCCTCTGTTAACTCCGCTGTCAATCGCTTCACAGTAAGTTCTAGCTCACGCACTGTATTAACGAAACGTCTTTCAAGCAGTTCCTTCTCCTCTACTACTTTGCGATACTTTTGTTCCAGCAAGTTGTACGATTGTCTGAGCGGATTGTTTTGCTGCTCCTCTACATTATCGTTCCGGGCATACAAACGCTCAGCTCGTGGAAGATGCTCTACTCGGTGCCTTTGAAGTTCGCCAATGGTCACTGGTTCATACTCGGTTTGTCTATTCACTCCGCTCACAGGACGATCGTCGTAGCAGCAGAGTCCTCCGTTCACCTTGTCCGCACACACGTACTCAGCACCGTACACCTGAATTACGGAGGACCAAATCGATTGCCGAACCTGTGCTACCCACTTGCAGCTCCAATAATTTTCCACCAACCGAACACGGCGCAATGCAGGCGCAAAGCCTGGGAAAAACTCGATATGCTTCAGCTGGTTGTGATTGACCCAAAAGTTTTTCAACCGAGCTAATCGCAGGTGCGGGTTAATGTCGATGCGAGTGATTCTGTTAGCCGAGAGATCCAGCACGAGTAGGTTGTCCATCGTTTGGAACCAGTTAAGATTGACGTACCCTAGCTGGTTGTTGGAAAGGTCCAGAATCGAGAGCCCTGTAAGGAGCCGGATGCTGGGCGGTATGGATGACAAAGGGTTTCCGCTGATAATGAGCGTGTTGAGGTTACGGTTTTCGTGTGGAGTTACCGTAAACTCCCGGAGTCCAGTATTATCGATACGAAGGGAGTGCAGTTCATCCGACCGAAACGTAACCGACGGTATCAGGCTGCTTTTGAGGGTCAGAAAGGCAGTCTCGGCTAGTGCATCGAACAGATGGGCAGAGAAGTGTAGAATTTCACTCGATTCTATAATTATGTGCGATGAGATTGGAAACACCGCCGAGTACTCCTCCGCTGGGGATTGAAACGATACGCTCTCGATGAAGCATGATGAATTCCGTTGCACACGGGAACATTCGATAGGATTGGTAAGGGCGGTGGGTAAAAGCGGGATCACGAAAAGAGATCTGTAAGTAAGACGAAATAGTGAGTCATTTGTTCACGGGACCTGCCATTAGTACAAATTGCTAACTTACATGAATAATAAAGAACGCATTGCAGCGTGTCGTATGGAGGACTGCGATCAGTCGATTGATTACAAAACGGTGCCTCTGCACCAGCGCTTATCATCGTTGACTGAGTTCGACTTAGCAAATGTTGACGCCACCCGAACGCGCACCTACACAGCACCGATGGGTTTTTGTAAATAAATTCCTACATTTTGCATCTCGACGCCAATCACACCATCGACGGTTTCGTTCTCAAACACTTTAAGCGTTATCAGAGGCTCCAATGTTTGTGCATCGGCAGCCGATGATGTGTTCATCTCTTCGATGGTGGAGAGCAAAGTTTTTGCGATTGCAAGCCGAGCCCGCGAAGGATGAGCGTACGCACAGCAGAGTCCTCCGTTGTTAATCCTTTTGCCGCACAGCAAGTCCGCTCCCAGCACGGTGATGTTTCGGGACCAGATTTTTTCCCGAACCGCACTAGCCCACTCGCAGTCCCAGCGGTTACGCATGATTCGTGTGAACTTTAGGGCAGGAAACATTTCCGGAAATCGATCGATCCTCGACAGCTCGTTTTGCTGCACATCGATCATAACAAGCGCGGGAAAATCGATTTCTGCGCTTGTTTCGACTGACGCCAGCTGATTGTCGGCGAGATTAAGAACGCTCAGATAGCTTAAGCCCCCGAGTTGGCTGAGATCGATCGTTGTTAAACTACACCCGGAAAGATCAAGCAGTTTGAGCTCGGTTAGAAAGTTTAAGTTACTGGGCAGAACTGTTATAAGGCGCTCGTGGATGACCAGCGTTTGGAGAGATTCGTCGTATAAGGGAAGCACTTCGAAGAGGTACAGCCCGGTATCACTGATTTTCAAATTCTTCAGTCTACTAAGCCCGTACACAAGCTCACCGACGAAGCCCTTGCGAAGTTCCAAGTTCAAGGTGACGTCGCTCAACTGTTGAAACACGTTGGGTCCGATGTGCGGTGTTGATAGGTAAAACAGCTCTATGGACCGATGGCTCGGGAAGGTCGTGTAGTTTGTACTGTTCAGTTTGACGCTCGCTATTATGCACACTTCCTCGTAATCATCATGCTGTTGGACATTTCTTTCCATCGGTGTAAAAATGTTTCGCTCGGAACCTATCGGCATTGGATGAATGATACTGCAGCGGTATTTTGCGGCTGCTGTGGATGCTGGAAAGAGTACGATCACAACGATGCTGACAATTTTCATCATTACTAGACGTTGATGTGTTTTTTAATTCATTTAAATTACCTCACTGTTGGTAGTAACAACATTTGGCTGACTGTTTTTACCATTGTTACCATTGTTGAGTTGATAGTGAACTAAAATGCACAAAGGTAGAGATTGCGTTCGCTGACGTACAGCCCGTACGAGTCTCAGCCCAACTGAGCTTGTTTGTTTTGAGCGTTTGAGCACACAAACAATCATGCTGCATTATCATCATGAAGCGTTTACACTGTCGGTTTCTGCTAATTGGATGAAAACTATTCATTTGCAATATTAAACTGTTATAGTTTTCGCTGTTCTCGCATTTATACATTAAATGTGACAATTTGATCGAAGTTTAACTACCAATCGCTCCAATTTATTCGCCGGTTTGATAAAGAAGGGTGAAACTTTCTAATCTGTACGCTGTCATATATTTCCAAATGAATTAGATACCAGCGATAAATCCTTAGCCCACAAAAAGTGGTTGCAGTCGGTAGCTGTCAGGTAATGTATTTAGATGCAAAGGCAGCAATATCCGAACGGAAACCACTTTTCTCTTCATCTCACCCCGAGGAGTACGCGGTAATGAGATCATCCTCTAATGGATCCAGTTTGGTGCAACCATGCAAACGCTCCAAGCGCTAGGAAAACTACCTCTGACGTGACATACGTTTATCGCGAGGTCCTTTACGGGCAGGCTGTTACATGTTCAACATTTGGGTCACCCATTTCCACCGTGCTAATGTTTCAATGACACTTACTGTCACTTCGCGTGCATCTGCGCGACTGCAACGGACGGAACGAGGCGCGATGCCCACAGCGAACGTTCACTTTGATATGGGTCAGCTCAAATAACCCGCTCGAAAAGGGGTTTGCAACTAGGAGAACGACATTTTTCGCTTCCGGCTAGCTGAAGAAGAGGGAAAACTTGCTGCATTAATCCTCGTCCCCGTGTGCATACGACAAAAATTAAAAAGAAATTTTGCTTTACCGTAAATGCTAGCTTACGATTGTGTGTTTACTACAAATTTGCTCCATTTGGCGGATTTTTTTTTAAACTTATTTGCACAAATTCTGAAAAACTAAAATAGTAAAAGAGGCAAGCCTTTAAAATGTAAACGTTATGTCGACTTCGGATGATGTCGACGTATTGCTCGTCTTTTAGCTAAGCGCCTAAAAGTATGCAATACGCGCAACAGATGCACATTGACCTGTGCTGGTGAGTGGTTGATGTTTACAGGCCTCTCATCAAGTTTGATTTTTGATTTTTTCACATTTTGATTTAATAATAAAACTGTTTTGGAATTCGTTGTAATTATACCATTTAATTTATTTTCACATAAGTGTATGTTTACTACTTGAAATACATGCAGTGCTTTAGAACGAAATGTAAATTAGAAGCCATTGGCAAGGTACCTCATATGTACCTCATATGGTAAACAAAACAATAGTTTCAAAAATATAGATATTATAGAAGATGTATTTAGCATGCAGTTAGATAAAAAAAAGAATTGTTTAAACTGCATAGTAAATTGTTTAATAGTTTCAATCATCTGTTTTTGCCATATTTTTTAAAAGAACAGTTTTTGAATAAAACACAAGTAGGACAGCGTTTTACATCGTACCCAACACACAAATTCTAGTACGATTAGTTTGTGTATATGATTCATCATAACTATACGTAAGCATTCATATAAAATTAATTATGAACACACTGCTAGCATAGAAATTCTAACTCAATTAGTTGATATACAAGATTGCCTATACCCATGCCAAGTATTTTGAGGAAGCATTTTATTCGTATAAAATTATTGATGAAGACACTCATAATGAAAATGAAATAGAAAAAATTAACTGGTGGATTTTTTTTCCAAATTTGAAGAATATACTTAGTTCACGAGTGATGAATGTGAGCATTAAAAAAAATCCGTGATTTATCGTAGAGAAGACGACATAAAACGGAAGAGAGCGTGCGCGCGCGAGCCTCACTCTCAACGACGATGAGCACGCGGGAGGAAAAGAAAAACCTGCTTGCACACTTCTGCTGGTTTGTGGTGGGCGCGGAAGCTGTTTTCACGTAGAGCGCATGAAAGCGAGCCACGGAAATCTGCTCGCACCTAGGTTGCGCGCTGCAGATTACTCGATGCTCAATAGCCTACAGCGCGTGATACCGTACGGGTGTGCTCGGTGTTTGTGGCTCAGAAAGATCGGTTGCATTTCGCTTGCCAGGGTTGATATGTTCGTGCAGTGATCACACAGTTGAACCGTTTCGTGCGTGGTGTTTTGTGCATGGTTTCGTGAAAATATAAATGAGTAATTTTTCGGGATTCAGCTTTATTGAAGAAATATTTCACAACGCACCAACTCGTACCAAACCAACGCGGTAGTGAAGCGTCCGTGTACGGTTTACGGTTAGTGTTTCAGCTTGAGCTGGCCGCGCATTTGATTGACCGAGTTTGGGTCCACCCCCAAACCGCCGAAACGAGTGGTTGCTCCGTGATTGCTCATAAATGTTTAAAATTTTCCGGAACAAACTTCGAACCCAACGGGTTGCTAACATTCGTTGTCTGTGCGCTTGTTAGTAAGGCTTGGCCAGTGTGCGAAAGTGGAGCTGTAAGTGCGTTCGCGAGTGCGTAGTACAGTGATTTATCGGTGGTGAAAAGTAATAAACGACAAACGGATACATGTCTGCAGATGCAGCTGTGGAAAAGTTTAAACTGCCGTCTGCAGAAGTGCCATAATATTTCAGACTCAGTTACTTCATCTAGCGATTCAATCTGCACCGAGGGGTGTGCAAGCAGTGCACAATTTGACGTATGAAGTGATCAAACAATCTCGCCATTGTCGGTCGCAGACGGTAGTGACGATCGACAGTCAACTGATTTTGAACAAAACAAACATATCCTACCCTAAGCAGCAACCTTTCTGTGGAAACCGAGATCCCGGCAAGCTAGCTTTAATGTGCAACCAGCAGTGCGTGATCGATGATCGTCATCCGAACATTTCGGTTCAATGTGGCAAACAGTTAGTGATTTTTTTGTGTACCTAATCCACCAGCTATGCTTTTACGATCATAACAATAACAGTAACGGCAGCGGCTGCGATCATAACTGCGACAGCAGCAACCACTATCATTACGGCTGCGGCGGTGATCATATTCACAATGGGTACGGTGGAAGCGGTAGCGTTGATTTCCCTACTAGCCCTAGCCTACTAATCTGCCTCTCTTCCAAACCTTCAGTAGCCCCACACTAACCACCGTGACGAGCGTAGAACGATAACAGCAGGAGCATAATAGTAGATTATTAACAAAGCGCATCCTTCAGATGAAAACAACCGCCTTCGCATGGGCACACGACGGCCAACCTAACATGATACTGACGCAACCATTTTCTTTCCTTCGCATGGTCTTCGAAAACACACTCGAAAACACCTTCACTCGTTGCAGGTCGATCGTAAGCCAGCGGTTAGATGATCGCAGTTCGCAAAACGGCCGCCGCCGCTCGTCCTCGATCAGTGGGCTGAGCCGGGGCAGCCTCGCCGGTGCCATCATAAACGATCGCGACAATCTGGACATCAGTGCGGTGGCCAGCAGTTTGCGTGATTTCGGTGGCACCGGCGGTGGTTCGGCGGCGTTGACGGCAGCCGTTGCCAAAGGAGCAGCTGGGTCAGCGAATGGGACGGGTCCCGGTACAGCAGCTGGGGGCGGTGGGGCGGCAGAATCGACAGGACCGGCAGGAGTCTCGCGACATGGAAGTGACGCGAGACGGGAGATCAGCAACAGCGTTCAGGCCCAGATCGAGCGCATGTTCACGGACGTTGCGAAGGAGAACGGCAGTTCGGCAAATGTACAAAGCTTCAGTGTGCGCTGTCTGGGATCGCTTCCACTGAAGGATAAGGTTACGAGTCTGGTTGGTCTGCAGGAACCACTGAGGCAACTGTATCTGAGTGGCGCTGGACACGGGGTAAGTTTATTGTAACAAAAAAACTGCGACATTTCATTCGATAGTCCTTTGACGATTTTACCAGATTAATTACGAAGCATTGGCCTCGATTACCTAACAACACTAGTGTATTGATTAGTGTTTTGCCGTTGCATCAGCCAGCGCAGCGAACGAGCCCGGAAGTAAATAAAATCCCATATATTAACACTCATTTTTGCGAGGAGATTTTATCACCATCTGTTACCGCCTAATGAGGAAAGCTGTTTCAATCGCATCTATTTTTACATGTGAAAAGTTGCGATGGCTCCGATGAAAATAATCGTTCGAAATCAACAACAACACAACACACAGCGCGGTTGATTGGTTGATCGAAAAATTTCTTTTTCAAACAATCGATCCAATCACACACACTTCGATGTGGTTTTTTCATCTCAGTTTTCGTTTGTTTTTGTATCATCGGCAAACTCTCGACGCTGGGCGAGGAAATGGTTCATAAACAATTCGGAGCGGTGGTATGTGCTTCCCCCAGATAGGTTGCTCTGATGGGAACTTTCAAGTAACATTGTTGAGTTTATGCTTTGAAGCTGGGATTTAAACAAAGCGTAAACGTTTGCGAAGCATTTGTTCGTTAATGTTTTGTTAACCTGTACTAAAATGTGGTGGAATATTATGTAAATTTCGACGTTTAGTTTGACGTGGTTTAGATGAATCTTTTAAATAATTGAGACGTTTTTAATACCCAAACTCAAGTTCTACAGTTCGTAGCATCTTAATTCCCGGAGTGATCATGCTGATATCATAGCATCATATGAGACGGATTGAAATATCTTCTACACTATATCTTACCATAACGATCTTATTCGAGTCAGTTCATAGGCGAGATAGTTCCATTCGTTGGTTTTATTCGATGCGCTCGGCACCTTGCTACCGCTCGATGGTTGGAGTACATTCGTTTTTTTTTGTGAGTTGACCCCAAAGCGGCCCGAAATTCGTGCCAAGAGACTCTCCAAGGGCGTAGGTCCGAACCGTAGGTGAGCACAGAAATTCACCTGGCGTAACGGAAACGATTTTTTTGTGTGTTTTTTTCCGTTTGCTGCTGATGATGGCAACAGTTTTATGTTCCCTGTGAGCGATTGGCGTGGCCGACTGGTGAGGTCAATCTTTCGCCAAACAATTAGCGAGCCATGGTACCGCTCCCATGAGGAAAATGGCTCCCCAAGGAAAGCCACAAAGAAATAGATTCAACACACTCGGCCTTCGAGCTTGATATTCAGTGGTGGTTTATGGGGTTAAACCACGATGAAAATGGCATACTTAAGAGTGTGTTGTACAACTTAAGCTACCATATCGAGACATCTCTAGCTGGGAAAGAAAATGCATAATGATTAGCTTATCAGATATTCGACATGTAATTTAAATTTTTTTTTCTACACTATCATACCAATGATGGTTAAACTCTGCCGGTCTTACTCATGTATATCTTTCATTCGTTATTACCTATGCTATCATTTGATGCTTGATTGGGTATTTTGTTCAAATTAATCACTTACTCTAATAACAGTTGAAGCAAAAGAAAAATTCAATACTTTGGGATAAAAATAGAATCAAGCAATTAATCAGTTTGATGAGAGAATTATCATTTGTCAACATGATCTTTATTTTAACCGAATGCTTAGCAATAAACCTAATAAACATTGCGATATTTGCATTACATATTCGAGATAACTATTTTATCACATTGCATTTACATACTTAGATATTTTCAGTTCAATTTGAAGAATTCATTTTGCAAACAACATACAGCGAGAAAATGTTTTGGAATCCATGACTAAATCGCTAGTAGTAATTCGATTATAGATTTCATCTTAATTTATTTCACTTGACATTTTACTTCATTACATTTGGTGCATTTGGGCAAATAATTTAAACTGTACGGTTCATTATTTTTCACATCTCTACTAAGTACACTACAGCATAGAAATCATTGTCCGGTAAACCGAAGAGCGTAATAGAGAGCTTCTTTTACAGCTTTCCCGAATGATCATTAAAATTCCCCGATCAAACCTACGCAGCGCGACTGTTTTAAATAGTCATAAAATCAGTGAAAAAAGAAAATAAATCATTCCCAAACCCACCCCGACACACGATCGTCGTGAATACATCTTAATGTTTTAAATTTGCTTTCCGTTCCGACGGTAATTTAACTTTTCGCATATTCATGCAACCCTTAGACGCAGTCGTCTGGCTGGCGCACATATAAGCACGCGAACAAAATGCGTGCACTCGGGCTGCAAAGAAGCGCCGGCAAATGGAAAAAGTTGTATATATAACGCCAAACGTACCAAAAAAAAAAACCAAGCTCAACACTCACGCATCCATGGTGCGTCACCTTCACGATTCACGAATCACGTAGTCGCTGAAACGGCGCGTCACGCTGGATGTGGCGTCAACCGCTGGCACCGGTGAGCGGATGAGCGGACTGAATGGTGGGGAAATTGGTGAAAAGTGAAATGCAACCGCTACACCTATCACCAGATGGGCCAACATCGGGCACCGATCGTGTGAAATCCTATCCGTTTGGAAGGATTTGGGCAGGCCCATCAGAAATGGGCGCCTCCGAAAAGAAATCTCATAATGCGACTAATTATGATCGTCGGTGCAGGCGAGATGCCGATTACGGTTCGGGGGTGGGCGAGCACCAGGGAAGTTGCCGTACTGGCGCCGGCAGTGTTTAACGAACTGTGAAATGTGCATAAATCACCACACGGACCATCCCCGTAACGATGGTTGACGCAAGTGCCACGAATGGGCCGCTCCTCCCGCACTGCCTTGAAGGTAAGCATCCCGCAAGGCAAAGAAGGTGTTATGATCACCTTGAATAAATGAATGTGTGAAATTGGGAAACATTCCAAACCGCCATGCTTTGCGTTGAAATATTTGGAAATGGACATTTTTTGTGGAATGCCCTACTCCAGCTAAGTCACGTTCTGAGGGTGTTCTTCATGTGGAGCAAGCGCTTTCAATTGGGTCAATAAATAGTACCAGCACTAGGAGAGTGTTCTCACTTCCCAGAAATGACCCACATCCGCAGTAGGTGCGTGCCTTTATCCGGCTGTCTTCTCGCTAGTGCCCGAAAAGTGGGCCAATATGGTGTTGCCGATGCCGGTTTTGCTGCGTACATCCGTACACCGTTTGCCCGGACCAGTTCCTAAGCAATGTTCACATGCCCACCACCGGCCAGAAGCTGATAGCTGGATAGGACGACTCCTCCAGTGCAGTCGTCGATAAAACTGGTTCACTTTGACACACTTTAATTGCAACAATTTTCAATTACTTTTCCCCCTGCGCAGCATGCGATCGCAGCTAGATATTGGCATTGCCATCCTAGACGACGGACGAGTGGCATTGAATTCGTGGAAAATGGTACAATTGGAATGGCTAAAACCTTTCCCTCCGGGACGCGAGCAGTCCGGAAGGCAGCCCGAACCGGTGGGCTGGTGGGACTGGTTGACCGGCCGGGACGTTGCACATTCACGCAGAGATTCATTCAGAAAGTAAGCGAACACAGCTTTGCGGTACGACCTAGATAGTGGCCTAGAGGTAGTAAAAGGAAACTTATTGACGGTCAGGAAAAATGGAATCGAATTGCACTACGGCACAGCGGCAAAATCCCGAACGATACCAGACACCCACAGAACTAAGGCGAATGCCGAAAGAAACAACCTTTTTCCCGGTGCCCGTTGCTTCGGTGAGGAAAATCAAGATCGAAATCGATGCAAAACCAGTTCCGTTCGAAGCGCGCCATTAGCGTAGGTTGGGGCAAGGCTGCGATGCAAGAAACTGCCCGCTTTGCAGTTGGGGCAACCGGTAACGGAATGGGCAGTCTAGTTTTCGATTTCCCGTAGGCTCCTATCCGTGCCGGGGACCTGTGCATCTGTGTTTTGTGTGTGTGTGTTTTTTTTGTTTGCACGTGCTCTAATTATAGTATTTGCAATGGTAATCACATAAACTGCGGATAGATTAACGCAAAGTTATTTGTGCCCCGATTGGGCGAGATTTTGCCGCTTTTCTTTTCACAGTGCTACGTTAAAATTGGATCGATTGCTGAAATGTATAATGGGGCATGTACCGTTTGCTTTGGATTTGGAGTTTATGAAGCTGCACACGCGCTGCCATTAAAACAATCCTCGGTAGCATCGGTAGCGCTTTGTTGACGAATTATGTGACTACTTTTAAATATCGATCGGCCGGTGATCGATCAATATGTGTGCGAGGTTTAAACCGATCACAAAGCCCACACTGGTTCCATTGTGTCGTGACGTGACCGTGCTAGGAAGATATCGTTCGCACAGATCAGCTCACGGATTGGGAGCGAATCGTAACGAGGCGCCAGCGAGGAACGATCATCGTGACCATTTTCCTCACTCTTTCCACGACCGACTTTGTCAGTGCACTGATCCGCTGTACTGATTAAATGGTCAAAAAATAGTTGTTGTGGAGAAAGGTGCCTAGGTGGTTGCAGTGTAGTGCGCCGGTGTACGGAGAGGTTGGATTTGAAATCCAAAATTTCACCCAAATACTCATCGAAGCGCCACCGATGGATACGTCGATTCCACTGCGCTAGCGAGTCAGTTTTGGATCGACAGCGATGGCGATACTGTTTTACTTCGTTTTGATGTTTCGTTGTTGTTTAATTAGCTGATCTCCATGTAAGTTTGGATGTTTTATCTACCAGACAGTAAGCGAGCTCGGATGCGATGGTTTCGTAGGGAGTCAAGTCAGCTTCACATCAGAAAACTTGATCACAAGAAAACTACGATATTATCCTTGCAGCTTGATAATCCGGAAAAGAGATTTCTTTTATGTTGTTCTGCAAAACACAACGCTTCAGAAGCGCTTCCTGCTCGTATTGTTTAGTAAAACATTGCCAAACGGAGAGGAAGCTGCCGAAAACCGTATGAAGCTTTTGGCCCCATTGTGTTTTTGACTGAAAGTAGTCTTCCGGTCGGTAGTTTCGTGTCAATGGCTAATCTTCAGCATTGAAATGTGCACGAACAGCGAAAAAGCATCCTCGATTTGGCAACTTCAACCGCTTTAGGCTATCACAGCACTGGTAAGATTAACCCCTCGTGATAGCTTCACGCTGGCGAGGAGTGCTTTTCTGCCAAATCCATTCCGGGGGTATAGTTTTTGGGATGCTCGTAACGATTTTCCATGCCCCATTTGCATACGATAGAAGTTGAAGATGATCATGCACAAAACCACCGACAGTAACACGAACAAAACGCAATCACCATGAAACTTTCGCCTCGTCGTAGAGACGCTTTTAATGAGTGCAAGTACGTGGTTCAAGCTGATTTTAATTTGCGCACAACCTCTTCTAACGCAAGCGACTAGACCATAAACGCCACCGTTTCAGCCAGTATCGACCTCTCCACCACGGGTGGCGGAAATTGGATGGCGAAGACGAATGCGGCTTTACACGCATTAAGCCGTTGGCCATCGTGGAATGAACGCTTTTTTAAGCTTCGGTTTAATTGCTGATTTTGCACTGGCGTCAAACGGTGGAGAAAAGTGAAACCCACCCACGGGATGGACAGTGGATCGACTCTTTTTTCAGTTTTAAGAGAAGGTGAAAGTGTTAGCGCCATTAAATAGCGCACTGCAAAACATGAACGATTTAGAGTGATCGTTTAATTGATAGAACCAATCATACTACCGGCGTTGTGTTGCATGAGTTGCGGATATGTCTGTGATGCTGGTTTGCTTTTGTTTTACGTTAAATTTAATAAGTGCTGGGGAAGTACTGTAAACACTAGCTTGCTTGCTAGACTTGCTATTTTGATGTGATTGTAGTCAATAAGATTTAGCTGAAATGAGTTAAAACATTTTGTTCAACAATAACTATTTATTTAATTTGATTAATCGCCACCTCCATATACATACATTTCTAATTCCAATGCATACTGTGATCGAAAATATAAAAAGACGTGACACTAGTCAGACCGTTATACTAAAAAAAGTGAAGAAGACGATTTTTTTTATTCTGGCAGATTTAAAAGACCATATAAAAGACGGAAAATATTGAATGAATTATAAATTTGACACTTGAAAGGCCTTGATTTTTCGGCCACAGCTTAAATAACTGCATGGAAATGTTGTTCACCGTCAGAACGTTCCTAACAGCAAAAGAATTTATACTACAGCCGATGCCAAATTTTCCATAAACTTTTATGCATTGAATAGTTTTTTTTTTATCAAGAGAAAAACATTTTATACTATTCAAAGGCGGCAATAATGGCTTAGAATATTAGTACCAAAGCAAGTGACCCACATTTTAATCATGCCATATAATTTCTAATCATCCGTGCTACATTGCACAGCGCGGCCAGGAAGAGCTCGTTTGAATGTGTACACTTTTTTAACACTAGAAGCGAATGTTTACGTGTATCGTGCCCGTAGAAAGGGATGTTTATCGGCTTGATTCAGTTTTTTTTTCTTCGTCTCTCTTCAAAATGAGTTTTTCAAGAGAGTCAGGTGAAAAATGGTCCCGTTACACCGGGCTATGGCGAGTTGGTGCTGGGTTACAACTAGACGTAGTTAGACGGTAATAATGGTTCCTATGTAGCCGAAGAATAACATAATTGCCGAACCGCGCAGGTCAATATCATGTTTGGTAAGGCCAGCTGCGTAAGATGCGCTAACCTCCTTACCGCCGCATCTCTCACGCCCATCTAGGCCCATCGTGGATGGTTGGAAAACTGAGAAAATACAGTTAACAGTGTGGACTGGCTGGCAGCTGCCGGGGAGGCGGGGAGGCGAATTATCACTGCAACTGGTATACAAATTTCACTAATCAAGCGCTAGAAAGCTTACACCTCAAAAAAAAAGAAGGGGGATAGGAATGAATGGAGCGACGCTTTGGCGGTTTGGGTTCGTTTCGGTTTGGAGTTTGACTCACTCGGTTCTGAAATGTTTCCCAGCCAGCTAATTAATTGACCGATTATCAAATTAAGCATTTCGCTTGGGTAGGTGGTGGGCCAAACCAGTGCGATCTTCGCTCCCAGACGCAGATCACAGATAGAAAGGCTGCTAACGTGATAATGCGCCGGCTTCATTAAGCCAGCAAAACGTTCACCGTTTGCCAATTTTGCAACCGTTTTGATTTTCGCTCAGAATTATGCGTTATTAATTTTCTGGGATGCGAAAACCGGAGAGCAAACGATGTGATATAAACCATGGCTGAAGTTTGGCGTACATTAGCGTTTCGCCTACTGTGATGGTTGTCTACGGCAGTCTTGCCGTGACTGCCGTCAATAGCCAGTTTATCATTTACTCTGCATTGTTGTCATCGATTCACTTTGTCGAGCGCTAGTTTTGGTTAGCTTGATGGCGTGCGCTTGCATTGCATGTTAATACACAGCCGGGTAATTGAACAGATGTGCTCCATCGCAGACAGACACACGAGTTGGTGTTAACCGTTAATTATCAAACTGTGCCACTTAACGCCGGTGGCCCCACGGTTCAACATAACCATTGTTGATAGGAAGAAAAAGCGGGAGGAAAATAAAACCTGCGTCCCGCGAGGAGAAATTCCACGCGAGCGTCCATCGGTTTTCTTTTCGGACCGCAACGGCCACGATGAGGTGTTTTCCTTTCCGAACTTCCGAGCACACAGATAGTTCGAATGTTTTGTGTGTAAGGGGCTTGGCATTTTTGAACATTTGTACTTTTTTTTGCTCTTCCCGCTGTCGAGGTACTTCCAGACAATTTTCTCTCACCGCTTTGTGCGGTAGTGTATGCTCAGTATCTCATATCGGTAAATTGGTTCCACAACACCGGAATGGGGTCAGTTCGTAGGGTCATCGCAAACTTTTTAACCCTTCGGAATTGAACGGCTGTCTAACCTGGGGGCCGAGAAATTTAAGACGCGATTGATGATTGTTTTTTTTTTTGTTTGCCCTTCTTTCGCTTCCAGACGCAGACCGGCGGATCACTTGACATCAGCCCGATTGGGCTGCGCATCAGGGCGGGAAGTGGAAAGGAACCGTCGGTAACACCGTTTCAAAACATTGCCGTCTGGTCGGCGGTTAAGTTCGTTGTATCGGGAGCTGAGGGTGGGGCAGCGTTTCTGCCGCTCATCACCGATCCGGAGAACATCGATAAAAGCTCGTTGTTCCGTCCGTTAAGGTAGGTAGAATGTTTTAACCACGAGCTAGCAGTAATAATTGACGCTGTTCATTCCATCGAAACAGTGCCGCCGATAAGCGACGCCTTTCATCGGGTATCCACTCACCGCTGTTT
Organism: Anopheles farauti No. 4; assembly: GCA_000956215.1. Taxonomy (NCBI): domain Eukaryota; kingdom Metazoa; phylum Arthropoda; class Insecta; order Diptera; family Culicidae; genus Anopheles; species Anopheles farauti No. 4. The sequence goes on along the minus strand of JXWZ01013661.1, from coordinate 14,685 downwards.
GCGATCGTGATGCGATCCACGACCGTGCCACGCCAGCTGGAGTGCCACGGGTTCGTCTGCCAGACACCGGAAGATGCCATCGTAATAGCGGCGACGCTCTATCAGAGCCTAATGGCTCACATGAGCGCCGGTGATGTAAGTACTCTCTTAAGTACGATCAAGCCCACTGGAAAAACAAAACTGATCACTCATCGTTTCGCTTCCCTTAGAACCAACGTCCCAAGCGCCCGAAGAATCGGAACGGCGTCAGTTGCATGAGCATCGCGAGTAGCACCATCACAACCAACACCCATCTGCAGAGCGGTTCCACCAAGCTGTCCTCACGCAGATCGAGTGCCAGCCAGCGTAGTATGCTTCCGCCTCCACCGAGACCGCCGCGCATGAAACGGAGCGCGACGAGCTCGTTGAGCGGTGAAAGTGATGCCGTTCCGGGCATCAACGACGATGAGTCGTCCACCGAGGAACGGAGGAAGAAAAATGTCAAAAACAAACGACCACCACCGATCCCGCCAAACCCACCGCGAGCAAGTAAGTGTTGCGAGCGCAATGATTGGCATTTCGATGCACTGGAATCACGCTGGAAGATGATCTTTATTAGTAAAAAAAAATACATAATTGATCACACAATCAATGATGGTTTAGTTGCACAGTGTGCAACAAAAGGAAATGCCTTATGTAATGTGTTTTCTTTCTTTCCACAGTCTCCAATAGGCCGATGCTGGACGAAATCTACACCGATCGCAGCCATTCGAACGACGAAAACGGCATCGCTGCCAAGGAGGGTCCGTATCCGGCGCTCACCGACAACTCGACCGGGGACATACTAACCCGGGTGGCCATACCGCGCTCCGGCAGCTTCCTGAACACGGCCGGCCTTACACGGTACAAATCGCGCGCTACCCGACGGCACACGGGCAAGGTGGGGGGCGGTGGGGGCTCTCCGCTCGGGTTCAGTGAGCTGTTCAACGAGTTCCGGCTGCAGGAGAACCTGCACTCGCTGGACGAGATACTGAATGCCATAATCAACTCGGACGGGATGTCCTTTAACGATCTGAAGCCGATCTACAAGGAGTTTCTGCTGAAGCTAGCCGTCACGCTGACAAAGGACGAGCTGTACCAGCGCTCCAAGAGCATCATGCGCCGGCAGAAGAAGAAAAAGTTGAAGCGAAGAAACAGTAATGTACAGGTAAGCTGGGAGGCGGTGTACGAGAGTAGGTATAGGTTACGCATACGAACATAACACACTTCTGACGCACTCCTGACACACGACCGGGCGATTGGCAAAGCGACAGCAAGACACAGGGACAGGGGGTACGATGGCAGGCTCGACACGACACGAGACTGAACCTGGGCACGAGAGTGAGGGGAAGCATTGTAAAGCGTCGACCATACGCACCGGTTTACTGCACACCACCATAGACTATAGACTGTTCGTTGTGACGTTTAGGTGTTAAGTAAGGTACATGGTATTAACGTAGTTACTAACGATTCATAGTTCTTTCTTTCTAAGCTAACACTCACACACACACACACACACGTACACACCCATACACACAAAAACCCACAAAAGTCAACTCGATCTCTGAGAGTAGTGCATGCTTAGGAACGCAACGGAGAGTGAAGTTTGCTAGGAGCTGACGACTAGGCGCTGTCGACGAAACAAACCTTTTGGTAGCGGGCACGGAGAAGAGTTGATCTTTTCCGACAGTTGTAGACGACAACGAAAGCGAATCGAAAACTAATAAATTTACTACCTTTGAACTCTAAAACCCAACCTCTATGTTTTCTAACCTATCGTCTGTTTGTAGAGCCGTAGTTAAGCTTTCTGCGAAGCGCGAACCAACCGAACGTCATTTCAAACGATTTCATTTATATTCCTTCAGAACCAGCGTCGCAAGCTGCTCATCGGAGCGAAAGGGCTCAAAAAGGTGTTTCGCTTTGGTAAGTTTCGCAGCAAAAAAAGCACGGCCAGTAACGCCGGAGGAGGAGCACATGCAGGAGGCGGTCATGGCGTCGGCAGCGGGAGAGCTGGTGGCAACGGAAACGGAACTGCTGGGAACGGTGGTGCACACGGGGGCGGGCACGGTACGGCATCGAGTGGCCGGGCACATCAGCTCGCAGACCAGCTATCACTGGATCTTAAGGCGGCCGGAAAGAAGGACCGATCGCGAATTGCAACTAGTGGTTCAGAAGTTTCAGAAGCTCGACATGAGCATACACTGACCGCACACAACAGGAACAGCTCGAGCGGGTAGGCTTGGGGGGAGAGCGGGATTGGCTCGAATACGTCCTTCTTACGTGTACTTCCTTTCAGCTATGTGTCATGTTCGGAATGTAGCTACGATTCGGATGCCTGTACCTGCACGTCGGCGGATCGGTGCTACTGCAGCCTGGGCGGTGACGACATCAACGCCAAGCTCAACCAGGCCAGCAATCGCAGCTCCGCCCCAAGCTGTCGCAGCGAGGACAAATGCTACTGCTCCATGGGCGAAACGCCGAACGAGGAAGGTTCAACGACCTGGTGCGATACGGACAGTTGCATCAGCAACGAGAAGTGCTACTGCTCCACGCGCCATGGTCAGATCGCGAAGTGCGCCAACGGTAGCCCCGCCGGTGTTCACGGTGCGTCCAAGCTTGCTGGAGCAAAAGGCGCCAAAGTGGACAAGTTAGCGCTGGATTACGAGCTGTTCACCGTTGGCGGCAGTGGTCGCCCCGTGAAAGCGTCCGAGGCGCTCAGCGTAAAAAAAACGGTTGAGGTGGCGGCCGAATTCGCGGACGTTAAACTCAGCCAGACGACCGACATTACGAACCTGAAACCAGATGCACAGTCCAGTGCCACATCCGGCAGTTCGTCGCTAGCGTCCACGACGAAGAAAACCACCGAACATCGCAATGCGTCTGGCCGCCATCACGGACATAATCACCACCACACGCACCACCACCGCGACCAGGAGAACGATCAGAAGCGATCGAACGGTGGGCAGACTGGTGGACAGATCAGCGGTGGAAGCAGCAACAGTAACCTTCACTACCACCGTCACCACTACAGTACCAGCACGAAGAAGAAGGGTCTGCCGATGCAGCTGCCGGGCAACGACTACCAGTACATCCACTCGACGCAGTCCGATCTGATCGTGCGCAATAGCAGCACCAAGCAGGACCTGAAGCACTCCAAGCGGCAGACGAAATCGGAAAGCTATTATCAGGCTGGCCGGCCCGTTAGCTCCTCGCTGGGTTTGGAGGATTCGTTAGGCTACCTACCCTAGACCTGTGGGGTCACTTTCGCCGCGATGAGCTTATTTATTATGCGACACAGTTTTACGTTCTGAGCACAAACAAGTATTTTTCCTGAAAGTAAACATGGCGATTACACGTCGCAACCGGTCGGTAGATCGCACCCCGTTCGACAGCACGACTTGTTTACTCTCAGCGAAGATGAGCTTAAGCTTCTTGCCTTTAAATTCTATTGTCTTCCGTGTTTAAGTGTTTCACTCCCTCTCCATCGCCCCGGATAAACCACTGTTCTTTACCGCATTTAGTACGACTGGAATGCTGCAGACCGGCGTGTCCTTCGGTGGACTATTAAAGGGCCAATTTTGCTGCTAGCGGTTGTATTGTTTACAAGAACCACTCATTTTAACCATCCAGCATCCAAGTATGGCAGGGTATTGTGGGACTACTACTAGGAGCTAGGTGGGACTATTCCCTGGGGAGTAGACAATCTTTAAGCTGTACAATGTCGGTAACGGTTGGGTAACTACTTCTAGTAAGGTTGTTATATTTTAATGCCGATCGTGATAACGACGGGAACGCACATATAGCACTGTAAGACAACGATAATGGAGTTGTTCCACACTAGGTTATGTTCAGCGTGGTACAACAGATGGGTTGGGTTTACTTCGTTACGTGCAATCCAATTTCCTCCTTACCGTCTCTAAGTTTTTTCCGACCATCTAGTTGGCGGAATACTGTCACAGTTCATTGCTAACCCTTCGTGCTATGGGAAACGTTTACATGTGTAGGGTTCATTTATTAACTATCCTCATCGCAGTCCTGTGGCGTACCGTTAAGATTTTGCTTTACCGTCGACTGTCGAGCAGACCGGAGACTAACTATTTATTATTTTAGAGATACATTTTTAAACGTCACACCCATCGTGCAATACACATTCCCCGGGAAGACTGTACGGTAAGCTAACACCGGTGCAATAAACAACGAAACAAACCTTTTTTTTTGTGCAATGCTACGATGCTATTCTAGAATCGAGTTGTATGTAAGTTGTAAGCAAACGCTAGGACAGGGTTACGATGTACGGAATCATAGTGCAATAATAAAGTTAACTATCACATAAAACCGTGAAATATTTGCATTTCAACCGAACACCACCTCGAGTGCTTCGAGTGGCGCTATGTGAATTTGGCACTCGGAATCCGATTTACGAACGCATCCATACAGCAAGTTCAGAGGGTATCGGTCCAGACAGCTGTGCGAGTCAACTGATGGAATTATCACCGCAGCGGACGAAGTTTCTCCAGGAGCAAACCACACCGTAGGGCATGGGCGCGTTTCCTTTTTTTTTTATTGGATTAGCAATGACGCGTGTTTGTGCTGCTGGACAAGAAGCAGCACTCATCTCCTCCACCGTCTCCGCTCTTTCGCAGCGATGCTCCGCAATCTGCTTTATCACGCTATTTGTCTCAGATGGTCTATTGTTGTTTTGCGCGATAAGCTGCCAGTGCGATCTCGCCGATCGTCACCGTACTGGGATGGTTGGTGTAATCGGTCCTCAGGTTCAAGAGCATTATGGTTCGCAAAAGGCATAACTCGAGCAGTTCCTGCTTCCTCAACAGTCAGCGTGTGTCGTTGGCCGCGTGTAGTTTAAATTTGCGAAAGAAACATATCTACTCGGTTGCTCGCGGCAGAAGTTTGGTAAGTAAGGTGGTCACACTCACAAATTCCAATTAATGTGTCGTGCGGATCGCCACATAAATCGTTCGAATTAGAGACACCCTTGACCGTGACCACACTGGGGTTACATAATTGAATCCGTTCGTACGTCCACCTCCGCCATCGTCCACGCGGTGCCCGTTTCCGGTGCGGACAGCTCGGTTCGTGCGAGTGACAAACTGGTGCTTTGAGGGGCGATTAACAGTACGTCTCGTTATAGCGTACCGTGAACAAGTTTTGCCGAAGGAAACTTCAAATGAGTACAGTGTGATTGTTGTTCTTATGCAATACTTGCCTGAGAGAATTGAAATTGCGGTCTGTTTTACCCAAAGGGCAGCGGCAAAGGGTGTGGATTCGACGTGTTTTTGTATAGCAAGCCTCATTACAGCAATGTTACGTTTTTAAGCGAATAAAAAGTACCACATCGAGTCGGGTCTGGTTGTTACTCCTAAAGGGTCAAACGTCAATGCCTGGACCCGAAAGGTCTTGGCAGAGGTACCTAGGTGAGGGAATCCACCTTGAATAGCTAATACTGCACCGTTGTCACATCGCAAGGATGCTAAACAAACCGCGCAAAACAGTTGTGCAGATGAGAGAGCCACACGTGTTGCAAATCAAACTCTGTCTACCATAATTTACAGCCCAAGCTCATCGTTGAGGGAAAAATAAGACATGAACGCTGAGGCGCCGGTACGATTGACGATCGTGTGACGGACCACACCAATAACTAATGAGCAGTCACACACTAAACACGCCCGTGGTTTACACACGAAATGAGTAGTTTCGAACGCTGCACGTTTCTGCGGTGCGTAGTGATTTTTTCGTCACGTTTTTTCGCTCACTGTCGGGTTGTGGTTTCATTGGTCGGTGCTCCGACCGAGACGCCATGATACACTCATTTCATGGGCACGCTTTACCCAATGCATCATCCTCACGCCGTCGTGATCACTCAAACGATAGTGTGGCAAGTCGGCGGGTCGGTGGAAGACGCTTATTAGTTTATCTTTTTCACGAACACATTTAACAAGACGATGACGATGGGCGATTGCGATCTTAGCTACCGGGATAGTTACTGATAATTTTCACAACATTTCCCGTTAGGCAGCACTACTACGCCAAGCACACGATCGAGCCGTTGTCGTACGGTTAAACGTGGGAAATCCGATAGGGTCGATTATTTTCTTCAAAAAAGGCTTTAGACACACGTCAGCTGCGGTTCAAACATGCTCTAATTGGTGACTGGCAAAGAGCCGCGTACTTTTGATTATCTAACGCAAATTTTCCTCACGCCTATTCTAGATTTCCGCGTTGGAAATGTTCTTTTTATTGCTCACAGACGCAATAGTACGGATAGACTTTCGATCGGACATCCACAAGCTATTAAACAGTCCGCGAGCGAAATACGATGCAATTACAACAGTAACAACAGTAATTGACGGCAGAGGGAGAAAATTCAGCCTTTCAGTTCCCTTTGGAGCATACTAGCAATTTACACAATTAGTGAACCTAAAACATCGACGAGCTGGGAGAAGCATCGTTCGTGATAGCATATTCCGTCGAGATGCGGGACATGTTGCTACGCGCTAGACTCGTTTTTGTCGGACCGAACAAAGCATTGCGTAAATATTCGTTCCCACAGGCGTCTACGATTGCGCAATCGAAAAAGTTGATAGAAATACCAATTTTATTTATTTTTTTTTTTGTTTCGTGTATGCTCTTATCGCTACAACCACCGTTCTAGCGTTGGCTCTGTACAAATGACGACTTGCTGTAATATTTGCGTTTAATGTGTTTTGTAACATTACATATGTGTTACACTTTTGAAAGCATGATTTGCTTGTATTAGGTGCGCAACTAAGTCACATCAATTTTAATATTTTTTTAAAATATTTGTATTTTTGTTGTGTAAAATACATTACTAGTCTCTTAAAAAGTAATCCATATTTCCTTCCTTGATTCAATGTAATCGAGGAATAATTTTTCAACTGTTAAACTCGTTTGTAAAGTGGCTGAATAACAGCCAACGTGTGGTTTCACATAAAGTTTTACATAAAGTAAGCCCTGAACTCTTCTTATCAATTTATACGATGCTAATAAACTTCCGTTTTGTTCGAAAAAGTACCGTACAAATATTATTTACTAGCGGCATAATCCACAATATTGATCCAACCAATAGAATCCTATACAGTAACAGAAATACAAATTTTTTACATGTTTTTCAACTACATGCCTTAAATTGATTTTTAATGTTTTGGCACAGTGTATTCGAAAGATTATTTCTGTTACAGGAAGTTATTTCTATCTGGTCGTTACTTTGTTGAGGACCTAATAACATTTTTTTAAATACAAACTCAGAAAAGAAAACAACACATACATAGGTAGAATGACACTACCATTTTAGTATGATAAAAGCGATAAGTAAATGTTTGTACTAACAACATTGTTTCCTCTACTCTCAGATTATAATACACTAAAGCATCTCTGCCCAAACATGTCTCAGGCCGACACCGTATTCCAATCCCGCTCGGACGGTATCTCTGCCGAGGGTGTGCGTGACCAGTATGCCGACGGAAAGGCGGCAAAGGTGTGGGAAATTTTCATCGGGGACAAAAAATCGCGCACGGAAAACTATCGTAACTTTCTCGTAGAAAAGTTGCGCGAGAACGGTGTCCGCCGCATACTGGATGTGGCGTGTGGAACCGGTGTCGATTCCATTATGCTGCTGGAGGAAGGTTTTGAGGTAGTATCGATCGATGCTTCGGACAAGATGCTCAAGTATGCGCTGAAGGAACGCTGGAATCGTCGTAAGGAGCCAAGCTTTGATAAATGGGGTAAGTAATCGTGTGACGGAGTGCTTCGTATAGTGCTCTTTTGTAAGTTTGTTGAACATAATACGAACGAAAATTTGATTAATCACTTCCTCAGTTATCGAGGAGGCAAACTGGCTGACGCTTTACGATGATATCAAACATCTGCTCAATGGAGGATTCGATGCGGTCATGTGTTTGGGCAATTCTTTCGCTCATCTTCTCGACAATTTTGGCGATCAGCGTGAACAGATTCAGGCCATTCGTAACTTTGAAAAATGCGTCAAGCCCGGCGGTCTGCTGCTGATTGATCATCGCAACTACGACAACATCATGGACACGGGAGCAACACCCGCGAAATGTGTCTACTACAATGTATGTGCTGCTGTTTGCCACCGTCTTTTACTTACGACGAGCCACTCATATGCATGTGCTTCTTTCTCGCTTACTCCCTACAGAGCAGCCACACGACGGACATCAAAACGTCGGTTCTATACGTAGCCTCGAAAGCGGCGCTGGTCACACTGGACTACCAGATCAGCACGGGTAAGGACATTAGCGAGTTCCGATTATCGTACTACCCGCACAAGCTGCGCGTGTTCGAGGAAATCCTGAAGACGATATTCCGTGGAGCAAAATCGCACGAGATTTACGGTGACTTTAAGCCGCTGACTGCCGTCACCAATCCGGCCTTCTACATCCACGTCGTACAGAAAGCGTCGTCCTAAACGTCCCTGCAAACCTTATATACTCCCTCACGCTCACTCATACCTAAGCTATTGTCAATTTTCGCACGCGAAGCCACCTGCAGGCCCCAGGGTGAGAGAGGGTGGTGTCCGAGCCCTAACGCCGAGCATCACGCCACACCAGTCCTATCGGTACAATAAACGAAGCCAGTAAAACCGAAATAAAGCACAGCACAGCGTTGCGCACAGTTCTGTTCCTACGCCATTGGTCCATTCGGATCCGGTGAATGATTGATCGTTCGGAGCCTGTGTACCGATGGGTTTCCCCCGCCAGCGATAGCTACCGAACTGGTACGACCGTGTCGACCTTGCACTCGATTGCAATTATTATTTTCAGCAGGGCTAAGCGGATTGCATTGGAGTCGTTGAATTTAGATCAATGTTGTCGCCCTTTTTGCCACCGGTATTCGTATTCGAGCGCTTCTACGTATCAATCTTTCGACCATTTCCGATGTAAACAGCGCACGCGATGGGATGATGAAAAAATGACTGAAAGAACGAAGTATGCCTTGACGGAAAAATACAATATGGTAGATTGTTAATACGCCCGGTACGGGCCAGGCAAACGATCAACAAAAATAAAATAAAAATCATGAGCTTTATTTTCCATTAAAAAAAACTTTTCCTAATTGCCGGTCAATATTTTACTTTCGCTTCACGATGCGTACCATGTGCTTGTTTGCAATCTTGAGCGTAATGTCTAGCTTCAATGTCAATTGGTCCATCGTGAGGTCGGTCGAAAACCTGTACGCCGCAAGCAGATGGCACAGCATCACCTTCATCGACATCAACCCGTACCGGTAGCCGATGCAGTTGCGTGGTCCGGCACTGAACGGAAGAAAGCAGTACGGATGGCGTTGCTCAACTCGCTCCGGAAGGAAGTTGTCAGGATTGAACGCTTCCGCTGCCGGTCCCCAATGCTTTTCGTCACGCTGTACGTTGAAAATCCCAAGCACCAATGTCACACCGCTTGGGATGGTAGTGTTGGCTGTGAGAAAGAGAAAACGGAAAGGAAGGAAATGTAAAGCAAACTGTCGAACCTTGACCACACATTAAACGCAGTACATAGCTTCAATTCCCCCGTGCACTGACGGGCGATCACTGGCCCAACGGGAAAGAGTCTCATCGTTTCTTTCATCACCATCTCCATGTACGTTAGACGGGTGAGATGATCGTTTTCCACCACGGTACAGCTATCGCCCACCACGGTCCTCATCTCGTCGTACACTCGCTGCTGTACATCCTCGTGGATGGCCAACATCAGGACAACGTGCGATAGTGTCAGGGCTGACGTTTCGTTACCGCCCAGTATGATCGTATCGATCTCGTCCCGGATCGCACGCTCATCAAACACGTCCGTTTCCGTGGCCAGTCGGAATAGTTGATCGATGTAGATTTGTGGTTTACGATAGGTTTCGATCGGTCGGTCTTCGTCAACCGAGACCGACTTGATCGCCGTTCGGTTCCGAACCTCCAACAGTTCGTTGTTCTTCAAAGCGAGCACTCGGCGCGACATTTTGTATGCTGTCGCGTAGCACTGCTTTTGAGTTTTGTAGTAGGATGTAAGACGATAGATCCACTCCGGATGCAACCATACTTTGTACAACCGATGGTTCAACAGCTCAGAGGCTCTTAAATTATTGAACAAAGGTGGAAACAAGCATTATCAGATGGTGAAAGTGAAAATGGCATTTAAAGTATACCTTTCAATGGCGGCAATGTACTCATCTCCTTTCTCGTTCTGCAGCTGCATGTTTGTACCGAGCGTTGTGGCACAAACCATATCCAATGTACACTTGGCAATGTATTCGTACACGTTAAACATACTGCTCCGGTTATCGTGCGACTCAAGCAGCCTCACCAATATGTCACTTTTCTCATTAAATATCGACACAAAGCTGGCTAATATTTTGGCATTAAAACAAGGGTTCAAATGTTTGCGATGCACTCGCCAAATGCTGGCAGGGGCCGAGAACAGGCCCGTTTCACACTGAAAGAACCGGTACACATCGGCCTTCTCGAGACAATGCTGCGAGTTCAACACCGCCTGCAGATCGTCCACATTGTCAGTGAACACGTACAACGTTGGTCCCAGCCAGACACGGCACGGCGACTGATATGCTTTGCTGACGTCAAGAACGCACCGAAACTGCTCCGCAGTACTCTTGCCGAAGAATATGTGCGCACTTCCAATCAAAGGAAAATCGTATGGACCCGCCAGTTCGGACGATAGTTTTAATAGTTTCCTGTGTTTCACACGCCAAACAAACCAATACGCTAGTGCAGCGAAGATCAAAATCACAAAAATAACCGACACGATCATTCTCGACACAAGCAAAATAGCTGGTACCGGTAAGGACTACTTGCAATGACACACTAAACAATGGCACCTATTTCATCGAATCTTTTATAGGATGGCGCGTTTTATCGGATCCGTATAGTTCCCGGAAGTCAGGCACTTATTAACATGGCAATCCCAGCGATCCCAGTGCGGAGGGTTAAACAACTTTGTCGCCTAGGTGATGTAGCAGTTTCCCTACCGCGATCCTGTATTTCTGTCCACTCATGGCTTCTTATTGCGTTGGATAAAGTATCCCATGGCGGTATCGATGCGGCTAATTAACACCATTCATGCTGTAAATTTTATTGATAAATTCCTTGAATAAAATCGAATGCCGCCACTCTTTAAACCTTTTTCCAAATTTATTTGTATATAAAATAAAGAGATATGATGTGCTTCAGCCATTTTGCATGCTCAAATTTTACTTTTCTTACTGAATACAGAACCAACTAAAGCTGTTGTTACACCCAAGTCGAACCTAGAGCCGTCACCACCAACTTTCGTTTTCAATCGTCAACCAGTCGAATGAAACGTACTTCAACATGAGTCGACACTTACCACAACCCGTGAATCACACAATTTTAAGCATGTGCATGAAAATAACAACCCGCTAAATCAGCAAAATGCACACGGGAACGCGAGTCCGTTCCCGATTTACATCACGTGCATCCGAATGTATGTAATTTTGCGCATCGGCGCATAGTTTTATGAGGCATGCTCGTCGAAAACATGCATTATTTTAATCGATTCAGTGAATCGGTTAAATGGGTTGATATTCACGTGTCACAAAACGATGTGGCCGGTGAGCTGCCCATAACTAGCTATTAAATTTATAGTGTTTTATTTTTGTTCTAAAGATTTTTTTTTCGTCTTTGATAAGCTTCTTTTTACGAATGTTTGCCTCAGCAACAACTGAGTTCAACATATATTCTAAAGCATGCTCGTACCTTTTAACGCCCGCTGGCAGTGATGAATCAAAACCGCCCATAACTCAAGAAACCACGGGTAATTTGCAGCGCTATTAATGCAACGTTTTATATGCGGTACCTTTATAGTGAAGGCCGCTTACTAAAAGTCTCCAGCAGTGCTGGAAGAGGTAAATCTTATTCACAAATCCATAAATGAGATTGCCAATATGCATTCAATACGCGTTCTTAATGACGAAACACAGTACTTGAGATTTTGCTTTATTATGTGTTAAAATGCTGGTATAACCGTCTCGACATTCAATAAACTTAAAATACACATTTTTCATCATGTTTACAACAATTCGCACGTCAGCGGTGTCATTTGAACTATTTCAAAAAAACATTCGACCGCTTCTCATTCCACTCACTTGCATTTGTACTAATAAACCAAACGGCATTCATAATCCCAGTTTGGATACACAAAAGCACCTGTAATAATTTCTACACTTCTCTTTCCTATTAGCAAATTTCTTCCATTGTGCTGGGAAATGAGTTTTATTGCTTCACATTGTCTGTTCGTCTCAGCAATAATTAGCTGCAGGCACTAGCCCCTTAGAATGATGCGATTCTATCGCCCAGCCACGCGACCGGCAATGGAATTTCTCATGCGCTTTCCTGAGCTTTCAACGCGGGCACTAGCCACGACTGGTGGTCCCTCTCGCTCGCCTTCGCGGTAGTAAAAGTTTACGATTTCGCTCTCCGGATGCAATCGCATGGAAGTGCATCTGATCGGCTGACGCATACACTAAATCGCACACTAACCATGCATTTCGCTCGGACCCCTTCGTGAACTTCCTTCCTTTTGAGGGTTCTATAAATTGAGGTTCGTCGCTAGCCATGCGGCTCAGTTCTTTGGTGTGACTCGCAGCAGGCGTGTGTGCCGACAGATCCTTCGTGTCTTGCAGCGTGATAATTCTACCGACCTGAATAAAGTGTGCCCACGAGACAGCTAGGCCACAAGTGAACGTGTGCGCGTGTGCGTGTGTGTGTGTGTTTCTTGTGTTTACAACATAAATATGGGGTTGCAGTTAGTGCTGGTGTACGTTGCCGTAGCATTGATGCTGATCGTTTTGGTTTGCGTACGGTGGAAGCGACGAAAACTGTACGCCGCCTCGTCAACCATGGACGGCCCACCATGTTTGCCGCTGGTTGGGCATGTTTATCTTATCTTCGGGAAAAGAAGTGGAGGTGCGTGATTTGTTACGGCGAGATAAACATATGTCTAAGTCGGCGCGTGCAGGCGAAACTAGTGGCACGTGTTTAACGTCATGGCACGCGTTGAATGTGCTAAAATGTGTTAAATGATCTGGTTTTTACTCCAATCAAAGTAACCACCTGTTTTTTTTAACACGTCAAATGCAATATGTAAAACGAAGTTGAAATTCTATCGATAAGATTTTCTTTTTTAATTAAGAGTTTAGTTTAATCTCCGAGAAAAAAAACAACCTTGAATTTTCGTTTGAATTATTGCAAATTTGCAAATGAGTTATGTTACGGTATAATCTATCCTGGATCGTGATTGATGTCAGAAAATGTTTATTATAATAATTGTTCTAAAAGAGATATTTTCGACCAATTTATATGAAACTGTTTGAATTCAAATTCATTTTCCATCTGTTTTAAATTGCATTTTAAAGATATGCTAATGAGCCTTAAGCAATTTTAATTTTAGCTTTCATTATTCGTAACTGTGCGAAGAGAAAAAAAGATAAGTGACAAAACAAATAGATTCTTGTTTTAAGTTTTTTTTATGAATAGTGTGGTATCGAAAATTATTATTTTCTTTTTCGTCCTTCACAGATGACATTTTACAAGTATTAGACCGTTATGCACCCCGATATAAATCTCCTATCGCTTTATGGATGGGTCCGCAGCTAATCGTTGGTATTAAGGATAACCCCGAGTACTTCCAGACGGTTTTAAATTCGCCACACATGCTGAACAAGATGGATCAGTATAACTTTTTCCACGTTATCAATGGCCTGTTTGCTGCCCCAGGTAAGATGCAACCGATCGTTTACCTTTCAAGCAGCTCGTATGCATGACAGAAAACTGCTTTCCAACAGATCATGCATGGAAGGGTCAACGAAAGCTGCTCAATCGTTCGTTTAGCCCTACGATGTTGTCTAGCTTCGTAGATACGTTTAATGACAAGGATTTCATAATGGTCGACAATCTGCGCAAATACGTTGGAGGAGGTGAAATTGACCTACACCTGCATATTGCAAAGTGCACGATCGATGCACTGTTTGGTAAGTTCCATAGGTCGAGCACGGATTGCAAGCACACTTGATTTTTTACCACACTATTGCAGGGACCGCATTCGGGAAAGATCTCAACACCCAAGGTAATGACGGTGCAGATGAGTATCTGCATAGTTTGGATACCTTTTTCTCGCTGGTATTCAAGCGTATGCTGCACATTGAACGCTATCCTGACCGTATATATCGTCTAACGAAAGATTATGAAACCGAACTGAACTGCTTGAACATTATAAGAAATATGTCACTCGATTTGATGCAAGAGCTTAAAGCAAATTCTAAGCAAGCGAAAGCTACTTCAGCGGAGCAAGCGTACGAAGGGAGACCGGCGTTGAATTTTGCGCAGACTTTGTTTGATTTGGCGGAATATAATCCATCGTTGACTGAGGTACATGTAAAGGATCATATGGATACAATGATCATAGCTGGCCATGATACAACTGCCACCACCATGTCCAACCTTTTGCTCATGCTTGCGATCCATCCCGAGGTGCAAGAAAGGGTCTACCAGGAGGTGATGAGTGTATGTCCGGATTTAACTAAACCCGTAACGATGGAAGAAGCCAACAAGCTCGTCTACACTGAGATGGTGTGCAAGGAAACGATGCGCCTGTT
>JXWZ01013659.1:0-16188 GCA_000956215.1 Anopheles farauti No. 4 | reverse complement strand
ACGTTTCCAGCCTGCTTCGTACAATATCTTCCGAGACATCCTGCTGCTGGTAGACTGAAACCACCATTACATAAAGCATCCGTTCCGTCGGCTGCTTATTTACCGACACGAAAGTGGATTTACCCCGTTCGCTTCGTTGTGCAATAGGACGAGTGAAACATTTTTCCACGAAACTCGTCGACGAAGGCTCTGATGTATGCCGGACGTAAGGTGGAGTTAAAACTGTCGCTCATGTCTGTCGCTCTTTCGGGTCTGTCATCGTCCTTTTTTTTTGTTTGCAGCCGTGCAGTTGCAGGTCCTTGCATGGAAATTGAAATTCAAATGGACGTCAGCCGGGCAACAAGTTTTTTGTGTGCCCGTTCCAACTAGTTTCGTCTAGCCGACTGGTGGGGTGAGAAAAACTTAGAACCATAAACCCCCGGAAAGTACCGAGTACGTGGAGACATACGCAAACGCCTCTTTCCTACGTCGTGCAGATCAACGTTTTTGAAGTTAGTTTTTTCTTTTAGTTTGTTTTCCAGCGCTAAATTTCATTCCTTACAAGAAGCACACAGTCTGGAATATGCCGTTTCGGAGAAAATGGATGTACCCGTAGGACATTGAATGCACGTGCGGCGGCGGTTGACCATCGCCTAACGTCAGCATCCACATGCTGCTGGGGGTGGCTTTTGCTGTAGTTGCTACGTGCAATCGCTTCCGGTAGTTCTAACTTAAATGAGGTGAAGAACGAAGAGGGAAAGAGATAGTGAAAGAAGGAGTTGAAACAGGCACTGTGGTTTTGCTGATCGGTGCAATCAATAACCTGGTTAGTGGTTTTGTTACCAACGACTTTCCCAGAAATGAATTCAATTATTCTCCTAGTTACATGAGCCAATGCTAGTTCCGGTGGACGGATGGAAATAAGAAAAAAGAATGTAGCCCACTGGTATGCCGACCCAGGTATACGCAATTGCAATCGTGCATGGCAATAAAAGGACATTTCATACCGGTTTCGACAGTGGATGTGTCAGGTCGGCGGTCGGGCTGGTCAGCCGTTTAAATGCGAGGTATTCGGAAGTTTCATGAACTGGCTGGAGTTGGACAGTCTGATGGCAAACAAGTTCCATTTCGTTTTGTCCTCATATCGGGATAGCTTGTTCGTGTACTTTATGCTATCATGCAAATTATGGATAAAAGTTCGTAGTTTGCGCCCAAAAGTATGCAATGTTTTTTGACGATTTATTTGATAGGTTTCTTCGATGAGATCGCACCAACGAGGCTTAGAAAATAAATATTATTATAGATTGCATACTTTGCGGCGGAATTTGTTCGTTTAACTCTTACTGTTATTTTTAAACTGTTATTTTTACTGAGTAATCTTTGTAAGCCTTTTAAGTAAAACATCCAATCCGATCAATATCCAAAACTTTGAAATCGAAATTAAATATTGTGTAAGTGAATTTTTAATAATTTAGTTAATTATCTCTACTGCAAACAATTTGTGTTGAAGAACGTACAGTATGTTATTAAAATTAAAAATTTTAATTTTTAATTTTATACAAAAAGTTCGTTCAAATTTAAAAAAACGTTTTAATATCTTTAAGCAAAAGCTTGACGAAACCGAAAAAAAAAATTATCTGACAAATTCCCATAAAATTTATATTGTTCGCTTTTTTTGTGGAAAACAATGCAGATATAGCAAAACTACTAGCCCCACGTAGCCAAACGATTGCGCTGATTGATACGAATCGGCCTCGGCATTAGACCATTGGCTCAATGTCACGGTGCCAATGGTTTTTGTTCCGCCCACATGGCCAAATAAAATCTCCTCCCAGCATCCCCCAGCCCATCTCTCTGCGGCTGACAGGTTCATACGCGGCACGTGAAATTAATGACACCAAAAGTTGATCCACACACTATCACCGGCTCGAAATGCTGCATTTTTTTTTTTTTTTTGGATGCCTGCTCAGCAATTTTCCGACAAAAAATTCTTTGCGTTCGTACACCTCTGGTGCGCGTTTGCTGCCAGAATCGATATGTTTATCCCGTGGCGCTGTTCCATCGCTGGTTTTTTCACCGCCACATTTTACGTTCACGTTATCTACCACGGAACCGTGTACACGGCCGGAAAATGGGCGCGTGGAGAGAACCCCCGAAAGCGAAACAAAATCGAAATAAACATCGCAATTTGATTGCGGCAGTTGGATTCAAAATTTTACGATCCACATTACGATGGCGTTCCACCGATACGAGATATGGCGTTTGTGTGCGGACGTTTAGGAGCGATTGACGTGAGCGCGCTTCAAATGTCAGCAAAACGGGCGACCGAGTGTAGCAAACAGGCGGCTTCTTGGGGGTCACCGTGTCACCGTGGTAATAATTGAAAAAAAAAAACGACAAAACATATGCCCACAGGTTGACATCGATTAGACAGACCAGGAAGTGTGGTGGGAGTTGTTGATTCGGTAGGGTTATTTTTTTGTTGTTGTTTAATATTGTTTCTACACACAAAACTAACCTTCGTTTGTTATCTTCATCGCTTTATTAACGTTGTTTGAATCTAGATCGCGTACCGCCGTGTACCATATAAAAAAAATGTGTAATCGATCTAGCTCAACGCTTTCCCTACGCTCCGATTAAAGTACGTACGAAGCGTATCCGAATCTCGACCCTTGCATACGCCCGTTCCTAACATCTGGCAAAGGTTCAATCAAGTTCACTGTGATGGAAGCGAAGCACTCGAGCGTCACCAATATCACCGTCAGTATGCTCTCCGAGTGGCGATTTTAATAATCTGCAATTGACGCCCGGGCTTAGCTCTTCCGGATGGCTGCGTTTCGGCACAAGGGAAGAGCTCCCCGATGCTGCTAATAACCTGCTGCAGTACGCTCGAGTGGGTCTGCAATCGTTGCCGATAGGATCTCTACACTCGCACCGTGAGCACGGTTTGGTGCAGACCGAAAACAACCGCACCAAGCACTAGGGAAAGGAAAAAAGAAACCTCGCATATCCCTCCATCGAAGTTCGATCGTTCGATGGTCCATCGCATCTTGCCGCACCCGTGTGTTGCTGACAACCAGTTTTAGCTTCCGCTTGGCACTGCCATTCGAGGGCATGCCAATCGGTTACTAATGAATAGACCGCCGCTGCCGCCGCTAGTTAAGATTTCAAGAGCATCCTCCAACGGCAACGCCGACGAGCGAAGGTGCTTGTGTGAAGAAGCTGGATACTAGGATGCAACGTGGCAGGATTTTCAAGATCATTCCATGCGCTAGCAGCCGAACCCGTGCGGTGCTTGCTAATGAGATAAAAGGCTTTTAATTTGTGTATTAACTCCGTTTACTGTTCGTGTTTTGCACGGACGTGTTCCAAATCGGTGGAAGGAAACAGTACAGTAATAGAATAGTATGTTGTTGTTACCGGAAGAATCAGTACCACGATTGCACGATGGGACCTCATGTATACTTTCTTCCTTAGAGGAAAACGTTACTTTTAGAAAAACTTTAATCGATTTATAGTAAACATAATGAGTATAGTAAGGATTTTGTGACGTATGGCATACGTATGGCCATTCCATTCCAAATTGTATGCGTACTTAAAAAAAGGGATCATTTTTGAAGACATATACTTAGGCATGGTTTAAAAATTGGTGGCTGCCCAGGTAGCCCGCTTTTCACGAATAGAAGCGAGTACAGAGGATAAAGTTTGTATATAAAATAATTGAACATAAATATTTCTAGGAAATAATCCAAGTTATCCAAGCATTTCTAGAAATCAAGACAAATAAAATCACGAATGCTTAGCGAAAAGGTTAAAGGTTAAAGATTGAATAATAAATGCAATCATAGTGGTCAATTATTTGTAATTTTTAACCTGTAACAATCATCTTAATCTTTGCGTTGGCAACCCTTGCGGTACGGAAAAATGCACGCTGCTATTAAATTAATTTAATTAATACCCAATGCCCGCGGAAAACCCAGCCAGCCGCCCGCGGGCTACAGTGAAAATGTTAAAGTAATCATTTAACTTTCACTTCCGCAAAATTCTTACAAACCACCGTCACCGTGCTAAGTGAAATCTAAGATAATCCTTTAAAATCTCGTACCCAAGCCTTGCCAGCTTATACAGGCACAAAAAAGGCGGTCCAAAAATACTCCACCAGTAGGGTTTTCCATTAACTGTAGCGATCGGCCAACCTGGCACGTTTCTACATCTCGGTGTCCGTCGGTCCGGTCGTGTTCGCGGAAAGAACGCGCAGTTCCGTTTTGTACTGGCTGCGTTGATTACTAGCGCCAACACTTACACCTACACACAAGCTTAACGAGAACCCTTGGTGCGGAATTTCGTTTCCATTTTTCCGCACCGTATACACGAGACCCCTATATCAACGGTGTTACAAATTTTACTTCCTCCCTGGTGCTAGCACACTTCCCGCGGTGCATCACTTTAACGGACCCGGGGTTTTACGCTCAGCGGCAGTTGGGATAAACTTTAATTGAACCGTGTTGTTGCTTATGCCGGTTTTCTGTACTTCGTTTTTTTTTTCTTCTCGTCTCTTCTTGCAGAGTCATGGTTACCAAAATATGGACCAGCTGCATGCCGAAACCGAGCAGCTCACCGAACCGCGTCGAACGGCATCACTTCTATCTGTGTCAGGTAAGTTCTGGGAGGTTTTTTTTGTTGTTATTTTGGTACGCTATCAGGTCCCGGAGGTGTACACACCGGGGGTTGGATTTTTCATTTCAGTTTTGGGTTGGGCGTTCGAATGGTGCAAGGATTCTCGAGTGGGTGGATAAGGACACGGTTCGCATACACATACTCGCCGGAAGATAACGGCCAACGCCTCTCCGGGCATCATCCGGGACAGCTGCAAAAACGGGCTAATAAACAGGTTGAGATGCATAAATAAAGCGCAGCGCAGACATACACAGCAACAGCAAAAAAATAGATCCCGAGTTGGTTTTCCCCTACTGGCGCTGCGCTGCGTGGGTTTTGGGTTAACTTTCCGGGAGAGGCACACAGTACCTACGGAGGCCCGGTAGTTTCTCCGTGTTTCGAGCGTCAATAAGCGCAGCTTTCCAGCCACTTTCTCAGCGTGTGGATAATGTTCCAGCATCGCGCGTCCGGCCCGGTGGGCCCGGTCTGATGACAGTTCCGCTTTATCTGGTTCATAATTTAGACGCGTGCTGGAGAGTGCTCCAGATAAGCCACTCCCGTCGAGCGTATCTCTCACACCGCGCCAGATGATGGTGATGGCTTATCACAGCGTGACGTAAACGCGGTGCCCGCCGTCGTCGCGATACTCGTTCGCGGCGAATGGTTTTAAAGTAGGTCACACACAATGGGTGTGTAGCAAAACAAAACCAACTGGACGCATATGTGTTGTTTAACTTTGTTTTGTCTCTGTATCTGTTTTATCAGTAAATTAATTGCCACATATATACAATTTTATGGAGTAGAAATAATAAATAAAACATAGAAATAGGATTATATACTGATGCATACATTCAGGCGTAAATTTATCTCAAACGAATTTTGATGAAAACTCTCTTTTAAGGTATTTTTTGTGCTTTATTAATTCAGTTTTAGTAAAGTTCTAGTTGGATACTTTTTTACTTGTATGCTTGTGAATGCATTTATCAACGTTCCAAACACTCACATAATGCTATCATAATCATAAATCATATAACAATGACTCTCGTTTAAAAATAGAAAAATAATCATTTAAATGGCTGCTGTGTAATGAAAGATTTTACAAATATGTAGGGTATTAAATATTTGCTTCCTTGTTTATAGCGTTAGTTTTCCTATCAGGACTCCTTTTTTTGTCTCTTTCTTCTACTTGTTCTCTCCATTGCCTCCATCTCCACTGTCATGGCAAATTTTATTAGCTAACGCGTCAATACGAACGCTTCGGTCGTACGAGCTGCCACCGTGCGAGGATCTGATTTGTATCGCCATAATGGGCGGGCCAATAACGCGTATCGCGGTCTGCTTCCGGAATGGTGTTTTATTTCCACCATTACCGGTCATATTACACACGTGACTCGACTGCATCGCACATCGAAGCTGTCGAAACGCTCAAAACGCGCGTCATAAGCCACCAGGCACCTCCATCGGTGGGGCATCGAGCATCGAAATTAAAACGTTCGTGCTGCTGGGGAAGCAGCATCACGCAGCTGCAAGCTGGCACACGGTTCACTCGTCGAGTGTATGTGCTGACCCCAGTTTGCATGCTGAACGTGCCCACTAGGCCAACCCAAGCCCGGTGTCATGTACGCAAAACAGTAAATTTGCTCTGGCTCACATTTTGGGCATCTTCTTCTGGAGGGTTTTATGCTCGTACTCAGCGGGACAATAAACGAGCCAAAATGTGTCACATGCACTCCGCCAGTCGGGAAGGAAGTGGCAACTAAATAAAAACAAAATACACAATAAACAAAACCAGCAAATGAAATAAATGGACCAACATAAATCTTTGTTTTGAAATGGTGAAAAAATTAAAGGATAAAACAAATAATGAAGCGTAATTCGTGAGCGGCGATCGGATGAAATATTCATCACGATGGAAAATACCGCAGACCGAAATAATCTCGAGCACCACCGAACCTTTCTCCCTTTAACCTTGCCACGGCCGAGGGCTAAGCCCGTAGCTGCACCCAAAAAAGAAATCAATAACCCGAGGCATTATCTACGGCCAGCGGTTGACAACACACGCAAGATACAATCAAACAAAAGATAAAATGAAACATCAAGAAGAATACCATTCGCAAGAACAGTGAAGAGGGCAATATTGAAAAGAACAAGAGACACAAACACACACACACAATGCATCGAAAAACTCTCGACACTGAAGCACGAAATATTTATTGAAAACAGCAGCGCGCGTGCTTGCTGCATTCTAGCAGGGGAAAAAAACAAAACAAACAAATAGTAGATACAAAAAAATCTGCACTCCAAACCACGGCGCATGCAGAACGATCCCTTGGCTGTTGCAACTCAGTGCATGATTCATGATGCCGATGCTCTCGTCGTGCATCCCTCCTTCTCCCCATCACCCTTTCCCCATCATAAAGAACGTGCTACAAAAATCAACTTTTTCTGGTCTACCGATTGAGTGTCGCTTGGCATGCATGCAGGCAGACAGGCAGCTGCATTTTCCGCTCGGGTTTTTTTCTTCTCCACATTTCTTTTCGACGCCCGATCCCGGGCGAGAGGAGATCGAAAATGGCCACCCGAACCCGAAAAAAGTTTGTTTGCTTTTTCGCACATAATGAAACAAATTGAAAAACACTGCAGTCAAATATTTATGCGTTCTGTCCAACGCCCCCTCACCCACTGGAGAAACCGCACGTGCGCGCCCGGTGGTGGTCTACAACAATGCGTTAATTAATGCACATTAAGGGCGCTCTCCGTTCCGGTGATGTTTTCTGGTCCCCTCGGGTAACTATTTCCACAATCACAATTGCATTCTTCATCCGTTGAGAGCGTTTTGCGTTACATTCCGTTCGTTTATTTTGGCCTTTTTGTTTGATCTGGTTTGCTTCCCACACTCTGAGCAGCTTAAAACGGCTTATACTATTTATGTGGTGCGATGTGTTAAAGAGTAATTTGCGGTGGAACTTATTATCTCACCACCGCGAGGCGCATGTTGCAGTAAGCAGGGATTTTATTAAAATTATCGAAATGGATGACGTCATTTATAATTACGATAAAATATGCGTGATAAAAATTCAAATCCATCGGAAAGATTTAAAAAAATCGTTCGATTCGATGATAATAGTTTTTAAGTTTACCCCTTCTTAAATTTTGCACAAAATGTAATGAACATCATGATTGCTTCTTTCATTAATATCTGCACCTAAATTACCAGCTAGTGTTAAAACTAATCCAAGTTTCCATTTACACACTCATTTTCCACGCGTAGATGAATCGAAAACTTCGCTATATAATATCTATATTATTCAGCAGCTGATCTAAAAAGACGTTTTTTATCGTCCTTTGCGATCGTTTCTCGGCAGAATTCTCTGCAAACAGCGTTGTGCCTTTTCAACGACGTCTCCCGGGCGACTAATTCGAAACACAAATGTTCATTTGGGATGCGAAAAAATGTGCAACCCCCGTAAATATTTCATCACCTCGATTCTCGCAACACAACAAGCGAACACAACAAGCGATTTCTGGAAAGAAAAATAAAAAAACGCTCCTATTCTAACGGCACCTGCCTGGACAAAGGGCTCGGGCCCACAATGGGCGGGGGACAATTCGCCCGGCAAATGAGAGGGATGAATATTGCAAACTCTTCCACTCCGTCATGCGGCCGTCCGGGTGTGGTCCAGGTTGGAGTATAATCAGCACGATGGGATGGCGGTTGGGGAAAGGAGAAAAAGACAAAAAAAATCTCAAAATCTGCATTTTCTCATACCCACAGTTTGTGTGTCCCCACACCAGTCGCTACAGTGTAGCGCGTTTTGTTTCCGCGTTTGATCGAGTTTTCACCGCGCCATCTTTGTTCTTTTTTTTATACGTCATAGCAGCAGCAAGTTAGAGCGACCCGGTGTGTTAACGCGTTCGTTTTTCTCTTTCTCTATTTTTCCGGTCTCCTCCGTACAGTGGCAAAGCAGCACCCAGGTCGGAATATGCTACCTGCTGTACCGACTGATAGTGGCCATCGTGTTCCTGGCGATGCTCGTCTGCTCCGTGCTGGACATCGGTCGCTCCGAGCCGATGTTCGAGCACCACTACGCCAAATGGTGGATCTACCTGACGCACTGGGCACTGTTGGCGTGCACCATCCAGGCCTGGCTGGCGGCCATCATCGTCACCAAGGGGCTGATGATTGACCGGAATGAGTTCGGTAAGTGGCGCGTACCTTACGTCGTCAGCGCGCCGGAAGCCGCACCGGAAAGTGCATTTCCATTGCGCTCGGTCGCGAGCACTATGTCAATGTCTATTACTTCCGCCATGATGTCTTGTGCGGAAATTCGTTTTTTTTTGCCTCCTGTGTAGTCTTTATTTCAGTAGTTTGATTTGTTTCGAGTCTCTTTGCAAATTGTTTCGCGTTGCCACGTGTTGTAAAGGTGTGTGTTGTATTTTCTACCGATCTCTCCAGAATGGAACATCCACGTCGCAAGGGAAAGTCGACTGCATTCGGTCTACTGGATTGCGTACACGATTGCTACCGTCTACTCGTTCATCGTCACCATCGTGTACTGGACGTTCGTGTACGATCCAAGTGAGTATAATTAAAGCACTATAAATCCGTGTTCTGTTATTAGAAATAGCCCGTGAAACCCGGCCTCTGCCTTCGTACCGTAATTGGTGAAACATCCTGACGGGTATTAAAAGTAGGCTAAAGCGTAAGTGGATATATATCAGATCATGATACAGAAACACCGACACCCATGCTCCGGTATCTGGAGACGGTTTTATGAAAATGTATTTAATCATCGTTTATGTTTACATCTCTCACCACATCGCCGTACCTGCGGGCGCATCCCTGCTACACTCACTTGAGCTCATGAGCTGCTGACAACGGTGTGCAGCCCATCACAAACATTTCCTAGAAAACGACAACCAACCCTAACGCTGCCCGCAAGGCAGTGTCTAATCTCTCATCGATTATAACTTTGCCAAGCAGATTATCTGCGCCACACTGACGGATTCTATCATCCAAAGACAGTTAATCGTTCCGGGAATTTAGAGAGTTACTGATTTACGGGAACAAATCTTTTTTTTTTTTTATGTCGAAGCTTTGGGTAGAGATAGAAGAATACAAATTTTGGCCTTTTTTGTGACGTGTCTTATTTTGGATACGAAAAAGTTTGTTTTGCATTTTCCTCGTTTTGCATACAACAAAGCTTCTCTTGTATTTTTCTTTAAAATCTTTTTCAGACAAGATCTCAACTTTTTTTAAGGCAAATAAAAGAGGATTTTTTTTCTATGAAATGAAGTATACAATATTTGTTTAAAAAAAATCATCTTACTTCTGTTAGCAACGAACAATTTGGTCTTAATTGTAATTACCATGCCATGGTGGAAGATTGTTTCATGGAATACTTTGCGCCTAAAGGTATGCAATGCGCTTTGAAACATTTCCAGCAATTTGAGATATTTCCTTGTTTACCATACACATAATGTATTCTTAAAATTCAAAGTTTCAATACAATATTGTAGATACACAAGATGTTTAGCAGCAGATTATTTTACGCTGCACGACATGAAGAAAATAGTTTTGAAATTAATATTTCCTTAATTCCTTTTTCACTGCTTTGAAGATAGCATTACGCAAAATAATCGACGAATAAACCCTGCGCCACAATGAGACCGGATAGCAAGTTTTACCACAATATGCCTTTCGCGTGTTCACTTCCATTACGATCGCAGCAGGCTGACGTTTTGTAAGCATTTGTCCGTAATTAGCGTTAAGCAAAACTTCTCTAAAGCGAGAATACTTTCATGGGACACTAGAGCCCGCCGACACTAGCTTTCGGACGAACAGGAAGTGACAACTTTGGCACCACCGCCACTGGCAAGTTTTTTCTCTTCCATTTCTCTTTTCATCCATATCGGAATCCCTTGCCGTTGGTGCAAAGTGTGTCAAACGAATCCCCACCAAGGTTCCGGCCAACCCGGGAATGGTGCGGTTCATTATCCAGCCACCAAAGCATCCGAAGTTTTGTTGCTTCCCAGCCAACGGTGTTGCCTCGATTTGCTTATCGAGCTTCCGTCTGCAATGCCCCGGGCATCAACATCTCAACAACTTCCGGACAGTGGGAAACTGAGACGTATTTAATTTTGATATGGCGAGAAACTTATTGTCTCAAGTTGTAAGACAATTTGTGGACAAACCAAAATGCAAAAAAAAGGTTTTAGTTCGTTTTTTTTTATCAAGTTCGTGCTGTGTCATTTCAACCCAGCACACAAACGCATACGAACGGCGTAGTGGTAGGTGTTAATTCTTGAGATTCATCTGCCTGTTGCTCACATTAAATACAAACACCGCAGGACATGCTGCATGCAAATCCATTATCGCCCTCGATGTCTGCAGAAGATTGCGTATTTTAATCTCCTGCAGCTAAATCAGTAAACAAAAGCCACTGCCGGGTGTGCCGTGCTGATGGGGCAGCGTGGAAACGCTTTAAACTGCGGATGTGTACCGGGTACGCCTTTTGTTGGTGAGCGCCATTCATGTTCATCGTTTAATCGTATGCTGTCTAAAATAAAGCTCTTTGTGCTTCGTGTGCAAATAAAGCATGCAACAACAATAGATTGATGCAGAATTAAAGCGACCCAGAAATGAGATGCAGAGGATGCAGTCGTCGCAATTTCACCACGTTGTTTATGCTTGCTGCATGGAGACGCATGGTTGCCTTATTAAGGTTGCAGGAACTTCCCAACCAATGCTTTGATGGGTATGATTTGGAAAGATTAGTAGAAAAAATAGCCCAGTATGATAGTAGCTTTTGTCAGTGATGCTAATATTCTGTGTTGTGCATTGGGCGAAACGGATGGGGTATTTTAATTATTGCTCCTTAATTACTCATATCCATGATACAATGCAAAAATAAAGCACATTTTTGAATCGATCAAAGTTAGACTATATCATTTGATGATTAAACCATATTATCATACAAATTGCATACTTTAAGGCGCCGATTGGGAGAATTTCATCTACTAAACCGTTTCTCGTTATAATGAATCAAAATAGATTTTTTTTAAATTAACGATAGGTTTCTCTTGGGTAGATCATCACTTATACAACGGTTTACCTTGGCAATTTCGACAGATTTATTGCTATCTTAGCACAGCATTGCTTCAATATAAAATTTACTACACCTTCCATAAAACCACCGGACCATCTCAAGCACTTCTGGTCCTTTCCCACCCCACAGGTAGCATCCATGTCACGCCAAACCGATCGGTTGAAATCAAATTAAATCTCTCTGATTGCATTTTATATTTCCATCAGTTGGATCCCTGGGTGAAATGCGATTCCCTCTACCAGCGACATCCACCCTCTGCTAATAGAAAAGTTTAATCTCTTTATCCCTATCGTTCTCTTCTCTACCCCTTTCACCCTTCGCGCAGGTAAAAACCGTGTCGATGCCGTAAATCTCATGGTGCACGTGCTCAACTCCATCATTATGCTAATCGATCTGACCATCGTTGGACATCCGATCAAGCTGAACCACGCGTACTGGACGACCGGTATCGGTGTGGCGTACGCGCTGTTCTCCATCGTCTACTATCTGGCGGGCGGAACGGACCGGTAAGTACCGGGCGCGGGGTACCGAACTTCGGTGCCAAAAAATCATACCAATATCTCGCGCGCATCACCGTACCCGCGCTAGGGTTAATTAGATTGTCAATTGCGCCCGCCGACCCCGTCCCAGCGCACCTCCCGGGACGGTGCCGTTATAGTTGGAGCTTACGCGAGCATCACTAAATAAATGTGTGAATAAATTATGCCACAACAAACAGTGGCGTGCGGGCATTAACGCTGCCAGACGCGGTCGAAGAAGAGAATTGCACGTCAGAAAAGCCGACCACCAACGTATAGGCGAACCGTTGCGAGAGGGCATTAATATTTCAGCAAAGTTGTGCGTCTTCGGGAAGTTTGTTGAGAGAGGAGGTAGCGAGATCAGTTGCTAGAGATTAGCAAGCGCATGGGCCCACGATGCTGGTGCAGTGCCCTTCCCAACCGGCTGCCAGCAGCCAATGAATGTTTCGCTGAAAGACCATTTATTTTCGCTCATGAAGATGTAGGGCAAAATTAATCAAGCTACCAGTATTCCCGTGGTGGTGATAATTGCTGGAAGCGATTGAAGCGAACCGTGCACGATTCGATGGGATCGTATGAAATTGCTTTTTGGCTTCGTTACTTCATGAACAGTAGTTTGTTTGCAGTGCGGTATGTTGCTGAAATGCTCACACGAACATCGGAAACAGTAGGGAAGGTAGCAAAAGTGTTGAAAAAATATCGCTTTAAAGGAACCTATCCTTTATTCCAGCACTTTAAAATGGAACTAGTTTCGTTAGAAGCATCTGTCGGTCTTTGGTCTTTGGTTTGGAGGAGGTCTTTTGATTTTCGGAGGACAATTTTCGTTTTTGTATACAGAGTTTAACTAGGAAAGTTTTATTAATTGCCAAAGATAAGCTCACTATGTGTCTTAAACTCTTCAACAATTTCATTGCACCAATGATTCTACTTGTGTCACATATCTCTACTAATTTCGCTCCTTCTTTCTCTTCCGTCCACCCACCGGCGGCAGGCACAACGATTCTAGCATCTACAAAATGCTCGACTGGACCAAGCCGGGCAAGTCGATCGTGATCTGCGCGCTCGGCATCTTCGCGGTGTTTCTGATGCACTTCCTCTGCTACTGCCTGTACTGTCTGCGGGTGTGGCTGTACGCGCGCGTTTGCGTCCAGGGCAACAACAGCAAGTCGAGCAGCAACGAGAAGATCACCTCGATCACGCGAACGCTCTCGTCGATGGAGGAAGGACAGCGGGAAAACTTCCTCAACCCGACCGCCGTCGTCGATCTGAAGTGAGGAGCGCACAAAGACACATACCTTCGTCGGGTCCCTTTTTTCCTTCCCCTATCCGGGATCATCCGCCACATCCTTGATCCTCGTTCGGTTTATCCGACATGCCAACGGTTTTCATCTCACGTACTCTCTTTCTCTTTCTCTCTCTCTCTCTCTTTCTTCCATCACGTCATAAATTCGCACGCTCTCCGCTTCATCCACGAAGAGAATCGCGCCATGACGGACGCGGTTCGCGCCAGGTGGCCTCACTACGCTAGTGCACTTTGCTCGACCAAATATTCCCACAGAGAGTTAACAGCGCCGTCGGTTCGTTCGGCCATCGGGCATCTGATCGTGCCCGGATGTACGTATTAGAGTGAGTGTGTATGTGTGTATTTTTTGTGCTTTAGGGAGACGATGAGTTTTATCGTTTGGTTTTTTTGCTGGGCAATTTTTCAAAAAGACACCCCCGGATTTAGGTGGATAAAAAACAATGGAAGAAGCAAACAAGGGGCAGAGAAATACCCAAGGTATTAAGCTGTCCACCGGCGTCATCGTCATTGCGTTTCCTCCTTCGCATTAACACTGCGCGTGGCATGTCAGCCCGATTTCAAATACTCGCATTTAAAAGTATTTTCATTCCGTTTCGCGATTGTAAGTTTAGGTAGTGAATTAATTTAGCCAAAATCATATCCTGCGTATACACAAGTAGCTGCGTTTTGAGCTGCTGTTGGGTTACACTCCTTCCTCGCGTGAAAAAGGGGTGCCGCCGAGGCCGAACGATTTCGTTCCTATAATCGTAAATAAATTATATCGTTAGCGGAGTGTCACCACACGTGCACGTTGCAACACACTTTCATTTTTCCTATTGCTCACCCAACCACCCCCTCCTCCCCTCGCGCTCCGCTCTCTCCATAGCTTGTCCTTCCATCACACTTCACTCTGCCCCCGTCCTACAGATTTCCGTACAGGTTCGTTCACAAGTAGTATCTCTTTCCCGTAATATCGTATTATATAATAAAAAAACGAACGCAAAAAATCAAAACAAAAAAAAAACAAACACGAGAAAAAGGAGAGTCAGCAGCAAACAAAGGAAAGCAAAATCAAACAAATCACCGATTTGAGCGCCTACCTACCGTTCAACCAACTGACATCACTCACGAAATGTTAGATCTATAGCGTATAAAGTTACTATTTGCTCACATCAACAACAACAAAAAAACAACGTTTTTTGTCGGGATGGGTCGGAACGGCGTTTGGGTGCGATTCTTCCTGCTTAGCGGTGGAGAATATTAATAATTATAACTACACCACAACAGTGACACTCAACACAACTACACCGCAAAATGAAACACAAAACACACACAGTACACAATGTTGGAATCCGTAAGAATGCGTCTTTAAAGTACAGTCGTTGATTCTAGAAATATATTTGAAGACATAAAAAAGTATCATAGCAAAGGCAACCAAAACAGAAAAACACACATTAGATTGTTGGGCGGCATGAGCGCGTGGGTGTGGGAGGCGCTTCGGAAACAGGCTGGTGCAGTGGTGCAGCGGAACACACTGGTGATATTCTCAACTGTTACGGAGCCGCGGGTGCCGTAGTAGGGTTTTAGCAATAATATTGTTGGCGTCGGCGGATCGATTTGCGCATCGACGGGATCGGTCAGACCTCCCTCGTGAGCATCGCGGCCAGCCGGTCAGCCGGTCGCGACCGGTCGCATTTTATTGAGATATAAATACTGAAACAGACAAGCAAATTACAAACAAACAAAACAACTCGAAAGTAGCTCGCAACGGCGCGTGCCAGGCGTGCCAAACCGGGGTGTAGAGCAATCGCGATGAGCAAACTGAAGCTGAAGGAAGCAACCGGGAGGAGGTGTAAACCAAAAACAACCAAAAACAGAAAAAAAAACATTCCATTTATAAGTTGATCGGTTTGTTTAGAGTAAAGTGAATGCAAAATATATATAAAAATCATGTTCAATGCCGGTGCCGTAGTGGAGTTTTCTAGTCTCTTGAGAAATGCACGGTATAAGCTTCGAGGATCGAGGAAAACACGTGCGTGCTTCACAGTGGTAAGTGATGTATTCAAATTTTTTTGTTTCTTTTTGTACATATTGTGCAAACAAGATGGAAAAATAAAACAAATTTGGATTTTTATTAAATTATTTTATGTATGTGTCGTTGATGGCTTGTCATTTTAATTTACGAATAATTGTACAAGATACTATTTTTCATATGCTGTATAACAAACACATGTTACATGTTAGTTGGTCTTTCAAAAATGTATTAAAATAAATAATTTAACAAATTACTTTTTTGTTGCTACACCATAATTTTCGTTAAAAAAATCTGTATAATATAAAAAAAGTATAAAAACTGGCTTTCATGTACACAATTTAAAGTAAAAAACCTGAAAAATACTATTTTTGCTTTTTCATCAAAACAAAATTCTTAAATTATGTTGTTAAAAATCATCTACGAAAGAAAAACGAACAAAATATTTCAAAAATCATTACCACACTGTCCATTCGTGTCGTCCGTCGTGGTCACTTTTTAAATTTTTTTTATAAAAATTACCATTTCGTGTGTCAAAAAGTCCCAGAGTGCAGTCGTCTCGGACACAAACCGCACATCTCGCATCTCGCTCGCGCAATTCGAGCTGCCCCC
>JXWZ01013658.1:0-12597 GCA_000956215.1 Anopheles farauti No. 4 | reverse complement strand
ACACACACACACACACACAGAACCACACATACATGCATCGACACAGCGGAGCATGTGTGTTTGTGCAAATAAAAAAGAATCACACACAGTATGCTAAAAATGAAACGCATCTGTATCTGTTGGACGATGGAGGCAATCGTCCAACGATAGATGGATTTTTTACCACCCGGTGAATCCTAGCGAACGTGGAACGGTGCGGACGGGAAGGTTGAGGGACACATTAACCGAGGGGCGATTTCGATGGACATTGCACCGATAGTGGGGTGGTCTTTTGGTTCCACTGCAAGCGACCGTGGCGTACAGGCGTAATATGCGTTTATTTGTATACTTTGGCGTATTTATTCTCTCGCGATTACGATGGGGCCTTTTTTGTGTGATGTTAAGTTGAACATGTTCGTATCGTATTTTTCAGCCGACCCGAGCCTGACGTCGCATTTGGCGGCGGCACCCTTTGGTGGGTGCGTTTTGATTGAAATCATCGACATGTGCATTTGCGTAATGCGAAAAACAGTCGTGTGATGAAAGTGTGCTCTCGAAAGAAGGAGAGAGAAAAAGAGAGAGAGAGAGCGAGAGCTGATGGGATCAACATCAGAAAATGCATCTCGTATAAATCACCCGTTCCAACAAGCACAAGGATGGATGAAACAAGGATGGAAGCTGCCCGTTTAATGCCCATAATTAGTCGGTTGTCAATCTCGGTTGCGAAACGCGAGCTTAGAAGTTGTGCGAGGCGAAATTTACTGACCGATCGAATCCGAACCACTTGTTCTGCCCACTTGCGATGCGAGCCCGATCGTAGATAAAGTCTAATTTAAATCCGAACCGTCCGATGGGTGATGGGCAGGCGCGTGCGCGCACTCCTGCCACAACCAATTAGTCTCGGGAGGGTTTAACCATCAAACATCGATTGAAATTTGTAGCACAAGTGCACAAATCTTCATTCCCGTTCCGAAGACATTGTATTGCTAGCTGGACAGAATGAAAAAAAAAAAAAACAATTTACGAGCCTATTCTATTGGTACCGGATCCCGATCGTAAGCGTGGCTCCATTCGTGGCTGGTCGGAGGAATTATCTTCCCCAGTACGAATGAGCTATTATAGTCTTAAAAGTTAAAAAGCGTTCTCCGATTTCTCCCTTCCCCATTAGGTTTCACTTACCGGAGTTGCGGGGCATACGATCGAGAAAAGAAGGAAATTGGTAGCAAATAATAAAAGCAATTTGTGAAGCCTCCCGGCCACCACCACCATGCATCGAGCACCATTGCTGGGGTCATGTTCCTAGGCGTGGAGAGAGACCAACACCAAATAGCGCATGTAATGCGAGGCAATACCGTATTCATAAATAATATCATTAAATTGAATGATTATTTATAATTTATTATTACAGGTATCGATTTCACGATTTATTTTCACCTTCCGTTCGCCGTTTGCGGCTCCTTTCCTGCGGCCTGTTCCCGTGCACGAATGTCCATCACAAGACAAGGCAGGCATGATGATCGTGCATGATCTGTGCATGCGTTCCGAACCCCGAGCGAAACCAACATCCGACGAATTAGATGGTATTAAAATATTAGACTTTTTCACGCGCTAGAAACCCTTCCGATCTGCTGGCTGATGGCGATCAATTTTCGCTACACGAGCTCAAACGGTTACTTGATTAGCGGCCCGTCTGTGATAGATAGGGTTCGCTTTGGGTAGCAGCAGCTCCTGTGTGGATGTGGCACCGAGAGGTGAAAGATCATTATCGTTAATTCTACCATATCGATGATGGCGATTGCGGTCCGGGATAAGAGTGAAAGGAGCTGGCTGGCCGAGTTGGAGTCGTTTGTTCGCATTGGCGCATATGAAAATGTTGCTGGCAAATCAATCGAATCCAGTGAGCACAGTTGCACACGAAGAAAGGGAGCCACCACACGCAAGATGCTTGGTCGATCGGATGCTTCAGGGCAGTGCGTTTCCTTGTGCACTTTTTTCTGTTCTTTCGCTCGATCTCTTTTGCATGGCAGAATGCAATTAGCCGTCGGGGTAGGCTTGAAATTCGTTGGAATTCAAGCGTAATATTGCACACGGCGGACGGGTTTCAAGGAAACGGGAATGAGTAAGTTGCCTCTAGGGGGACTTACGCAGAAAAGGAATGTTTTTAGAATCCATTTCAAAATCTTCCTCCCGAAACCGAAAGGACTAAATCCCAAAGACATCCGTCGGGACATAATAATCGTGGATGTTGTGGGATGCCCCGCATTCGGATGGATTTAAATATTACTTGAGATCCGTGGCCGCGTAGTAGCACGTGTTATCGTTTCGTCTTTCCTCGGCCATGGGGCACGGGCACGGCACGAATTGCGGGACCAACGCAGGCTGGCGCTGATTATAGCCCTGACGGAAGCGGAATTTAGTCGAGATTTAATGCTTGTTTAAGACGGTGGGCTACCCGTTGGCTCGTTTACACTTCCTAAGAAAAATACGTACTGGCGTGCGGTTGGAGCACCCGACAGCTTGCGGGCGTCTTGCGGGAGTCTTGAGCTCGAGAGGGTCAGGAAAATCACATGCCGCACCAAAGCGAACGAAACCGAATCTTGAAACAGATCCCGCGTCGGGCGGTAAGGGTATTATTAGTGGGTTTTGTGGATTGTGGAAGAATGTTCACCCTCCGGGGGTGGTTTGGAGCTAGAATAAAACGAAACGGAGCGAAACTCCGGTCCGGTGAAGCGCTCGGGTGCTGTCGGTTGCTGTCAGTAGGAATGTTTGGCGGCGGAGTTCGAGGCCGAGTCGCTGAGGCGTGTTATTAAAACACTACCGTTCTACCGTTGACTTATGCGTCATGGGCGCTACAAGACCTGGAGTCCTTCTGTTTGGTGGAGTAAATTAGAGCAGTTTGTACCGTGACGGAATTTTTCGGACACAAGATTTACAACTCTTATTTTGATTTTTTTTTCATTGGTTGCGTTTATTTCAATTCTTCAAATTGAGGCTACAAATAAGTGTCCTCTCCAAATCCAAAAAAATTGAAATACAAGTTCTAGTTGTACTTCTTTTTGGATTCTATTTTGTACAGATTAAGAATTTGAAATTCAAAACTAATTTCCAGAGAACAGATGAACTATAAAAAAGTGTCACCACTCAACAAACCCCGAGCTGTTGAAATGCCCAAATATATGTTGAAAATGTCCTCTTGACCATGTGTATAGGATAGTTATTGGAACACATGTATGGCTATTATGACACAACTCATTGTCCATCGGTTTATAGATTTGCAACCTGCAATTGAGCGCAAATAAAACATAATTACGTTGAACAATAAAAGTGAACGCATTGCATCAACGGCAGAGCTACATCAAAGCCCATGCGTAGTTTTACGGGCATAAAACATTTTATAGAGTTCATTACACAGGACAGATGCATCGGAATGGTTGCCCAGAATAGGCCCAGCATGGATGCAGCAAACAATTAGCAAACAGACAAATAGGTTTCAGCGTTTTCAATGCACGCAGCTTGTGTTCTAGCCCGGGACGGGGGTTTTGTGGGTCACCGGTTGTGTGCATCGTAAATAGATGATTTAATGATTCACCGAACCGAAGATTCACGCGGCATCCACACCGCATGCAGCGCCCGATCGATCATTAAGCCTGGTCCAGGCTGGTGCTTGGTAAGGGGCCACGGCCATAAAACGCACTCCTTGCGTGGTTGATCCTTAATCATGTCCACCTGCAACGGCGCACCGTTCAAACAGTGCGCACCGTGCAAGCAGGTGATTTTGGTAAAAAACTAAGACGAGAGAGAAAGAGAAAGAGAGCGAAGAAAACAAATCGTCGATAGAGAAGACATGCTATACCAAATTGCACCTTCTGGTTTTCACTTTCCAGACAGTTTCCTGTGAGTGTTTTTTCTTTCTTCTTTAGTTCTGTTGCCTTTCTCGATACATTCTTTCGTGTCCGATTGTGTTCCGTTAGTCAGGAAACCACGAGGATTAGGGTGAGAGGTGCTTAATTTCCATTAGAAAGGTGCGCTGGGAGAGGTGATTTCCTGGAACAAGGATCGATACAAGTGTAACCTCACACGCAAGGTGCTAAGAATCGATCGGTCTAGGATCGGGGTTGGTTTAGAAACAATTTAATAAAAAAAAACGTATTAAAAAATCGCTTCCAACGATTCACAAATATGTCTTCTTTCCCTCAGCTCAAAAGATCCACGCCAACGTTAATGTGTTGCCCATGGCAACTCGCGGCGATGGGTGGCTTTTTTGGAAAACGTTTTCATTAGAGCCATACTTGTGTCTGCAATTTCATGTTGTGCCTTGGTAAGCTGTTCTGGTATGCCAATTCGGTGCAGTTTGGCACGTCAGCACGCAAAGCCCTCTAAAGTAATTCATATCCATGCATTTCAACCACTAACGTCGCCGGTTCGTTCCTATATCCTTAATGATCTATCCGGGAGGAGCTTTAGCGACCTGTTTTTGTTTTGTTTTGTTTTTGCTGCTGCCTTATTCTAATGGTAGCTCGCGTACGTGCGGAGAGGCACGTTAATGACGAATTTGCGTTTGTTTCTTGTTTTTTTTTCTTCCTCCCGTCCATTTGAATGCTTTGTTGAAGACCCGGTGCGTTTTGGTTCGAAAGCCCGCGAACAATATTAAATCGTTCGCTCGTGCGCATGGTTTGGGTTGGGCTCGGTTTCGATTGGGCAAAGCTGGTGGTGCATTGGCGGTTGTGCCACAGGCACATCACGAGCATGGCACGCACTGCACGCCTTATGCTCCTTTCCATCCTAGCGCGTAAACGATCGGTTAGAACGTTGCAAACGGCGGAAGAAGTCTTGCACGCGGTAGCTACACGAGACCGGATGGAGGGCTTGCGAGAACTGCAACAACAGGGAAAAAAAAACTACATTTGCATGATGCACTGGTATGATTTTCGTAGCCTGGTGTTTTGTCGACACGAGGAGAGCGGGGAGCGAAAATTGCCGGGTTTGCAAATTACAAAATCGTGATTAGCGCACAAGCAGAGCGCACGATCGACAAAGTGTGATCGACCGAGAAAAAGGTCTATTAGAGGGTTTTGCGATGGTGATCGTGAGGCTGCCTGCATAGTGAGCACCCAGTGATAAGAGACAGGAGACAGACGGAGAAAAGAGAATGCAAAATCGAACCCGCACTCGCATCGCATCGACGAACGATGGCAAAACACTTTCAAGAATGACATGCAAAGTAGGATTCTTCCGGCGATCTGCTCCAGACGGACGGTAGATCGTCCCGAACGGTCAGCTGACAACGCCTGAACGCGTAATACGTCCACATGGCGTAATACAAGTGGCACTGTCACATTTCAATTCATAATCTGTCCGTCCGGGCACCGGTGCCACCGCAAGCTAGAGGGCCGGACAGCAGTTGTCCCATCGTGTGTCCTCTTAAAGGTTCCTTCTTTGCCGTGTCGTTCACTGCCCGAGTGCTGCGGGCATCTCTGCTCAGGTAGTCTGCGCGGGTTTGCGGACACGCGGACCTGTCGCTCGCTCCACTGTGCGGATCGTTCGAAACACACGAAAACACGAAACGCGAAACGTCAAAGCAAAAGATTGCGCCGATTGCGACCGTTTGGACAACACGGGTCGAACACGGTGTGTCTTCGGGACCGACCGGCCGTCCCAAATACTCATGCACACCGCGGCAGCATCAGGAAGCGCGAGACTCGTCGGGGGCCTTCGACATGGCACGAAGATGTTTATTATAATAAAACATTAGGAGCAAAGTACGACGCGACGCGCGGTCATTTAATCGGAATCAATTTTATGTAAATCATTGGTTCGGTCGGACGGTTGCAAGTGAATGGGGAGCTGGACGGGCCACGGGTAGAGATGGACGAAGATTGAGCTTTTGCTACTGTTTGGCAGAGGTTGACGTTGAGCGGTTCAGTAGCTGGACCGTGTTTGGAGGCTGGATTCAGCTAGAAGAGCTGAGTGAATAATGGTCCTGGGAAGAAGATGAATAACGACAATTGCCTCAAGAAAACACATTCTGTTAGGTGTTTTTTTAAAGTATTTTTTGACGAAACTGTTTAGGGATATTGCGAATAAGAGTCTGTGATGGCTACGTTATTTATCATTGATTGATTATTATTAGGCTTTTAATAAAAATTATAATAATAAATAAATGATTTAAACAGTTGTTTTAATTTTGAACATAATCCTATGTACGGGTTTTCAGTTTTTCGTGATTTAATATAGAATTTGTTATAGAATTTTAAGACAAATTTAAGGAATCAAAATGCATTCAACCTTTCTTAAGGAGCTTTATGTACACTCGTGCTATAATAAAAGCTCTCCCTAGCTAAAGGGATTGCGCTTCCCCGTTTTTTATCTCTCCTTCTGTTCCAGGACCAACATCTAGACAATGTATGTGCATAAATTTACCATACATTAATGTTGTACAAACTGATTTGATGAATTTCTCATCGCGCTCAAGCGAGAAAGCCGGTCGGTTATAGCACGAATTTCGTCCCGTGGTCGTTGGAAGCGACGCCGTGCACTAATAGAGCCGAAGAAGGAGCGGTTCAGAAGGGATTTTGGAAGATTCGATCGATCCGGGGCCGGTCGAGAATCTCGACGAGACGATCTTGTCTATGGACGATCCCGGCTGACCACGATCTGACCAGGCAACCGGCGAGTGTTGCTTGTGGCCAATTTCGGGAGGCATCATCGGAACGCAATTTCGAAAAAAGATCCATTAGTGGCCACGAGCGCCAACATCAAGCGCCCCCAGTTTCCCTTTTCCAGGTGGCGGTGGCGGTAGGCGCTAGCCCTAACTATAACATTAATTTTAAATAGATTGAAAAAGATTTATGTCTACCAGATCGTTATCTAGGCTGCGATGTAGCCGCGTGTTACTGAAGCTACCACCCTCCTCCTATTGCCTGCTTTGCTGGACGTGATCTTGGGGGTAGAGAGGGAAGCAAAACATTGTCTCTAACGATGGTTCCGATGATCAGGAGATTTAGTGTAGCGGGTAGCGCGATGCGCTACTGGCGGCGTGGTCTACTGCTGGCTCGCATGTCATGGACAGGTTTTTGGAATCGGGCAGTGGAATCGGGTGTGCGCGTGAGGTGTAGTAAACATGTCCATCTAATAACCACGGGGCCCACCCATGCACTGCTCCACCTGGGGGTGTCCAGTTTCCTGGACCTGGTTTTAGCCTTCGGTACAGCCGTCCAGT
The DNA here is from genome assembly GCA_000956215.1 of Anopheles farauti No. 4. Lineage (NCBI taxonomy): Eukaryota > Metazoa > Arthropoda > Insecta > Diptera > Culicidae > Anopheles > Anopheles farauti No. 4. The sequence continues at coordinate 5,399 of JXWZ01013658.1, read as the reverse complement.
TCCAGTGCGGAGAGAAAGGCAGGCTGGCAATATTCTGAGGGTAGCAGGAGAAACAAGCGAAGCGATCAAACCACCGTAATCCGCGTGCAAGAAAAGTTGTTTATCATCGCGGATTATGGAATTAATTTTCGAAAAACATTTTCGGAACGTTTTGCCATGATGGGTTCTACATCATGGCGCCTACCGTTTCCATTGCAAGCAATCAATATTTTTTGTGTTGTGAAAAAGTTCTCATCGTTTTGGGAGCTGCATGAACAGCTGCTGCTTTGGCAGACGGCAAAGGAGGAAGCCAGGGGCGGATAAATCATGCCGTTGGCAGGATGTCTGATCCTGCGAGACGAGAGAGAAAGGGAGAGAGTGAGAGGAAAAATACATGCGCCAATATTTCGAAACGTTCGAGGTCAAGGATTTAAATAATGCTGAAAAGCCCGCAAGCTGACGGTTAATCGAGAAACGAATCGAACAAAAGGAAGAGCGCATAATCGGTCAAGTACGGGAGCTGCACGATCGATCGGGCCATACGTGTGTCAATCATCGATTGTGTGAATCGCCAACTGTGCCGTGGGGCTGCTGGTTGCTCGAATTGAATGAATTTTGAATAAATAATAAACATCCGGTGTAGGGATGGGAAAAAAGGAAGCCAACCCGATCGCTCGTCGGGGCTCATTCACCGAGACGGTGGAGATGCAAGGCCACTCAGCCATTCAGCACCCTCGGTGGACCGCGAAAGTGAATGAGATTCTTGTTGGTTTCGTTAGGAGGGAATAGTGTTGGGCTTAGCAACGCCACTGGGAAGATACTTCTGCAATGGTATTTTAACCGTGCGATGGACTGGATGCAACCATGACATATGAAATTGACAGCCTTTTAATACTTCGAGTCGTATTTTATTGCCTTAACCTCCTGCGCCCGTGCGGGTTGGATCGGTTTTCCAAACCTGTCTTTTCCCGTGCGGATGTGGAGCATCGCCAGAACTCCGAGCGCTCCGATCTCCGAAAAGGAAATGCACGTGTGCCGGTGCTGCCTGTCCGTCGCACGCGGTGAAATCTTCCAGCGAGCGTCAGAACGTCGAACTGCCATGTTTTCCGTCAAGCGTCGCTCACGAGGCGCGTCCGCTGCACGTGAGATGGGAGTGATGGGTGAGGCAGCAGCAGCAGAAGTTTAAAGTTTGAGCGTTGAATTAAGAAAGAAAAAAAATACTCACAAAAACAAAAGTTGCAGTACCGCAGGACTTCCCGGCAACCGGCGCACCGGAGATGGATGGATGGATCATTGTTTTTCACTCGACTGAATTGTTTTCAATTCTTTTTTGCATCGTAAGCAGAAATCAGACTGGTGGCGTCTGCTCGCCGGAGTGTGGCTGACAGCTCGGGTGAAGAATGAAAACGTTCGCAGTTTTGACAGCAATTCACTGACACCTCGCGGCGGTGGTGACGTACGGTTGACGGCTCTGTTGGCATCGGGCGGTGGCAGGCGTTTTGAAGGGAGCACTAGAGCACAGGGCACGTTCAATTGAGCGGGAATTGAGTGATAAAAGTCAAACGATCGCAATTGTTTGAAGCGAGCGAGTTGTCATGGGTTTTGCTTAAAAGCAGAAGCATAGTATGCATAAAAGCAGCGTCTTTGATTTACATTGTTCGTGTATGGTAATGGGCGCGAGAGACTAGACGGTGATGTAAAGCTCGCATTACTGTTACAATGTCGATCTGCGCTGATTCTTTATTCACTTCCAGTAGGTAAACTTTATACGGATGAATATATTTGGTTGCTGAGGCTTTTTTGTGTTGCGTAATCTATTTAATGTACTACTGAATGCTGTCGCAACATATCAGGATATAAACAATGCTCGTACACGATGACATTACAAGCAGTGGAATTTGCATGCTTATATTTTTCTTTTACTGAATAGATAGCACGTAAAAAAAGAAATTTGAATGAAGAATTTATTGATACAATTTTGACATTTAGTTTTCTAGTAAAATCAATTTTATTTTTGTATTCTATTTATGACCCCATGTTTACGAAAATGACTATTATTAAAAAAACAATGAATCCTACTTATCCGAACACATACCGTGTAAGGTTTGCTTTCTTGTGTTAAATCAGTACACACTAACAAGGCATATGCCGTGATCGCATGCACGATCGATCGAGCGTAAAGCGTAATGTGAATCGGATCAATGAAACAGAGCCATCCCACCATTTCGGGATCGCGTTTTGCTGAAGCGGTGATTTAACCAATCAGAGCGCCTCCGGAGCAAACTGACCGCTCCCACTGGGTCCCGAGCGATCGCAGCACACGCGAGCACGATCGCGACGCGAACTCCGTGTCGAGAGCACATATGCTGTCCCACAACACGATCGAAACGAGCTTTTGCGCGAAGGAAGCTTTTGGAGCATAAGAAAGCGGTGCCGAAGACGGTCCGAAGATGTTAGTGTGCGTGTTTCTTGTGAGGGGAAGCTTTATTTTGTTTCGTTTTTTTTTCCTGCTCTGCCTACCATCTTCCACCGAAGGGAGGAGACAGAAAAGGTAGCGTAAAGAAGAGCTGAAGACTAAGGCTTAAGACCGGCGGTGCGATCGGCAAGCCGAAGAAGTCGTTGGGAGGAAAACGAAGAAGCAGCACTTGTGTTGTGGTTTTGCCTTTGTTGATCGCCCGCTTGGCGTAGCATCGGATGGGACTGCGGACACATCGGGAAGGAGTGAGAATGAGGCACAAAACAGACCGACAGCAGGCACCTTACTCGATTCCCTGAAGACGTGGGCTACCGGGACGGTGACCGGGGCTGGGCAGGTTACGATGACGACGACGCCGATCGCAGCAGGTTCGGGTGCTTCGGGTGCTTTGGTGCTGGCCGGCTGTGAGTGTATGCGTCGGTATGCGCAACATCATGCGCAACACACGGCCGGTTGCTACAGTTAAGGCGAGCTTTATGAGCCTGCGGGCGATCGCCGCGTCGTACGAGTGAGTCCGACCGGTTACGACTGTCGAACGAAGGAAAGGGATGCAGGATCGCATCGTACTGCTGCGGCTGCTGTTGTAGTCGCCGCTGCCGCCACCGCGCACGGGAAGGTCACGGGCAGATCGCGACGATCTCCGGTGGCCAGTATTTGTGCAAACGTTGTCGAAGCGGGTCGAAACTGGAGCTCGCGGACCACGCTGCATTTCCGTCGCCTTTAACGGAAGAGATATTTATTCGCTCGCTCGCAACGTGTGCGTGTGTGCATTTGAGTTTCGTCGGGTTCGTCGCTTATCGCGAGAGTCTTTCGTTTCGAGGACGGCGAAAGAATCGGACGAACGAAACCGTTCTGTTCCGGAGTGTGCTATTATTGTCGCTGTTGTCGTGCAGCGGTGTAACGCAATCAAACGCTATTTGCAGACTGAGATGTTGTGCGGATAGAGAGGCTACCGTGGGTGGTGGATAGGATGATGACTGACTCAGAGATTTCAGTGGTAGTTTTATTGAGCCGTCGGTGTCTGTAGACGCGTGTGCGATGAATCGGTGCGGTGCAAGCGAAACATGAGTTCGATCGAGTAATCGAATAATCGTACCTGTAGTTAATAGTTGTTTTATGTTCAAGAGAGTCTATGGTAGTGATCGAAGATCATCCGCTCGGTTTTGTAACTATTCGGTGGGTCTGTCTTTGGTTTCGGGCAGAAAGTTGGTCTTTGGATGTGATTTCGACTGTAACAGTGATTTCGTACGCAAGTGAGATTGTCAATCAACGCACGGTGAAAAGTGCTTTCAAACGACTGTTAAAACGGACATTCTAAGTAAGCAAATCAAAAACGAACATGGAGACGTGTGTGTTAATACCGCAGGAGTTTGCCCTGGCCGTCACGGGACTGGGTGCGCGAAACTCGCGTGAACAAACGGCAACCGTGTGGTCGAACTCGGCCATCTCGCAGGGCACACTGTGCTATCCTTTCCAAGGCACGGTTCGCATCGACAACCTGGACGTTTACTCCACCGTCGAGGAGGACGATGTAAGTAGTTTTGTTATTGTTTTAACGTGATCCATACAAAAAATCCTAATAGTAACGGTTGCAAGGCTTAAAAAAACCCCTCGCTGGAACACCTGCTGTTTAAAGGCGAAATTTCAGTTAAAGTCCGTTAGGACTCTTTGTTCGGCCAGTGGATGAGGAGCTACCCTTATAGTTGCGCCGCCTTACGATCGGATACACTTGCTGAGCAACGTGTGAGCCGCAAAGAAAAGTCAGCGAGGTGTGAAAGAAAACGCATCCTCCCATGACCGTGAGAAAACGAGAACGTCTTGAAGAAACTAGGGGTGGAAAATGATCACTTTCTTAAAGAAGGGCTATGGGCAGGGGTGACGGTCTGTGTGACCGTTAGTGACATTAAGAATTTGGCCGAGAAGTCATAACTTACTGGGGTTCCTTCAGAACCGGAAGGGTGAGTCTTGCGTAGAGTTTTCATTTTTGGGCTAGGGAATGGATGTGCCTCTTTGAATATTCAACAAGTACCGGCCCGCATACTTATCGCGATGTTCCCACGATAGCAGGTTTAGGGAGGCAGGGGGGGTCTGAGAACGTTCTGGAAGTTCAACAGGCAATTAAACACCGCAACAACTTCTAAGTAAATCGCTTACGTGGTATAGTTTCGATACGGTTTTTTTTATCATATTTCATGATCAGTTAATAGGGCGTTTCTTTGTATATATAACGTCTGTGGTATATGATTCCCAGCGTATGTGATCGCAAGGGAAACCATACAACGGTCAAGGCAGATCAGGTTTCTCAATTAATCAAAGCAACAGGCAATAGCTAAGGTACACACTTTTGCTCTTCCCTTCGATGACATACCACATACCAAGCTGCCGGATGAGTACGAAACGGTCGCTGCTCCAATTATGGTGTTGATACAAGTGGCAGGGCTGAGGAAAATGCAGTCACAAATCAATTAAAGCTACAGTCAGGTGTAGCAGGTACAACGTGCGTGATTATGGCTTTAATAGGTACATGCACTTTTAATTTCATTTCAATTTTTTTTTCATATAAACGCTCTGTGGTAAGCGAACTGCTTGTATTGGTTGGAGCGGTATGATTGTGGATGATTGTTATGACGCGAGGCAGTTGAATAACAGGGAAAATCTCAACACAATCTGGAAATAGAAACGACGACTGCATCTGTTATCTGGGCGTGCAAACCGGGTTCGTTCGCTCATCGTGACGAGAAAAGTATATTGGCTGGTTCAACTATGGCGGCAAGCCCTCTGCTCATCGCCCACAGGTGCCAACAACCTCTCTGTGAATCTTGATCAACGCACCGGCAATTTCCATAACCAAGCCAACGATGATAAATGGTCGTTGAACTACCGGGGCGTATCTGGATTTTTATTTCGGGTGCATTACTTTCACTGGATGGATCGATGTGAGAGA
>JXWZ01013655.1:0-12640 GCA_000956215.1 Anopheles farauti No. 4 | reverse complement strand
GATTTTTGATAAGAAAATAGTTTTAGATACACGTATTTCATTCGCCTACTCTTTTTTTTCGAGTAAATAAAACATTCAACAATGTTTTAACAAAACTATAGATTTGTTTTTGCGGTAAGAAGTTAGCTTACAACTTTTCGTATGCAGGGTAGAATGATCAAAGATTGGTTATCATCTTTCATTCCATTTGCGAACGTTGTCGACTCACGCGCCGATATAAACAAAAAATAATAATAAACAATCGCCTTTGCGAGGGTGACAGATTGCGCCTCAAAAAGAATTGCAAAGTTCTCTACTGCAATTCTCGTGACCAGGTGAAATTAAGTTCACTTATTATGTTATTAATCTACTCTTTAAGTATTACAAATCCATTCGGTTGAACTCTTGGCCGCCTTTTTGCCGACACTCGTTTAGTACGAACACATAAGTGCCTTTACAAACACTAGAAAGCTTTCTGCTAAGTTCATACCGCATTTAATAATAGAGATATTGAAAAAGCAACCTGTTCAATGAAATTTACACTACACGTACAGCTACGATAAAAACAGTATTCGTTTCAAACACCACGAGCTGCATAACTTTTTGGCATCACTGTAGATACAACTGGAGCTATCGTGTTCCTGCTCGCTCGCGTATGCACAATCGCGCTTCTGTCTCTATATTTCTTGGGTGTGTGTGTTCGCAGGAGGCATCGCAGCAACAGTAGATCCCCAACACGGCGGCTCCTATAGTAGTGTGTTTGGTTCGAATGCATTTCGCCGCTTCCTATTTCGATGTCAAATTTTGGCTTGCCCGTGGAAAAGTGTGTGAAAAAGTTCGGTGCATTGGGGAAAAAATAGCATAGGAATAAAAGATACCTTCTAAGAAACACAACGCACTTTAAATCCAATGGCCAAACCGTCGACGGACAAGGCAGGCCGTGTCATAAAATTCAAACGGGCACAATAATAAACGCGAAAACTGGTTTCGAACGCCGACAGCCAACCGAAAGCCGAAAGGCAAACTTTGACGGGCATTGTGGACGCGACCCTTTCGGTGGTGGCGCAAAATCTAAAGGGTGCTCTCAGTGGGACACCTTGGCTCTCTGACTTCACTTTATACCAATTACCATTCGTAGCTAACCTTTCACCCACAACCCCTCCAACCCCCCCCCCCTCTCCTACCCCTTCGGAGGAGGGTTGAGGTGTTGAGTTTGATGACACCGGCTTTTTTGCTATCCCGCCAGGGGAAGACGAATTTCACGCGCACTACCACCGCGCGACGGGGAAAGACGCGGTTCACTGCTTTCATTGTCGCCTTTTATGTGGCGGGCGGGTGTGATCTGCATGTTTGCGGTGCATCATCACTGTTCGATTTTTGCACCAACCGGCGGGACGGAACATGTGCAGTGGTGTAGCATTGGTACAGATGTCTCTAAACATAGCCACTCTCCAGCGTCGATCGGTTTCGTACTCGTTTGTGCGGATAGACGCGATCATACGCGGGCGTGTTAAGAATGTGCGCGCGATCTGAGTCATAATTTCGGTGGTGATGGACACATGTAAACTCTTCACTCACTCTTTATCGATATTTCTGTTCTCAGTTCGATGATGGAGCATTCATCTTTCACTTCTATTCAAGAATTCTAATTCTTACAAACTACACATTTTTTTGCATTTTTAAAAGCATGAAAACGGCCTTCCTGTATGGCCATACATTACAGTCCATTTCTATTCGTTTCCTTTATTTTCTAATTATTATGTTGTTCAGCATATTGGGGCAGGTTTGTGTAGCGATTTCTGTAGGCTGCCAACTCGCACATCATGGCGCCATCTGTGGACGGGTAATGGCACTATCCTTTAGTTTTATTACTTTACCCGACATTTTTTTTATCAAACCATTGTTGTGGACTTTATTGGGAATGCAGAGCAATATTGAGAATGCAGAGATTCCTTTTTTCGTACAGCGAATTCCTCCATTTGCTTAATTTAAAAACGATTTTTTCATTCTAATCTCACAGAGGAATGAAAAAAGATCGTCTATCAATCCCATCTTCAATTTTCTGTTTTCTATAGAAGGATCATTATGTTCGTCGTAACATGACGAATTAGCATAAATTTTCATAGAATTTCAAAAACAAAGAAAAAACGAACCAAACGCTTATTTCAGATAAATTAGATAGAGAAATGTGCATGAGTCGTAGTAATAGGTAGAAATGATATGGATCCATTTTTGACTCTCATTAAATTTCCTTATTTGTTTCGTTTCTTTGACAGACTTGTTTCGACATCTTTTGGATACAACCTAAAGTAAAAGCAAAAGCAAGAGTTCACTTGTGAGATGGAAGGTCTTACGGTGGCGTCTGGAGAAGAGGAATCGGCCGCGGATGGAAATGGAGGTGGTGGTGGTGGTAGTAGAGGTGGTGTCCGTGAAGAAACGCGGCGCTGCAATGCCCATCGTGCAGCCCGACCACCGATGTTGATGTTTGAAGCGCGTCGAGGAAGAAGTGATGGTGGTGGCGGTCGTGGACGAATAAACAAACAGCAGCAACAGAGACACCATCTGCAGCAGCAGCAGCAACAACAACAACAGCAGCTTCAACATGGCGGTGGCAAGAAGCAAAAGAAACAGCAAAAATGGAAGGCAAATAAGTATCGGGGTGGGGGCCGTGGTGGTGGTCCGGAACGTAAGGATTGCGCTGTCCGAGGAGGACGAAAGGATAAATCGGTGCAGAGTGGCGGACTGGCGCAACCGGGTGCGGAAGATGGAACCGCATCGAACGGTGTAAGCGCAGATGATCCGCTAAACGCAATCGTACCTCCGGGAGTGACGTCCGGTGAACTGCAACAGTCACAGTCGGAGCCGGGATGCTTTCATCACGTGCAACAGCTGCAACATGGGGCATCAACTGTCGCGGGCACCACTGCCCAACAGCAGCAGCAACAGCAACAACAACAATCGTCCGGTACGCAGACATTATCCGGTGGTGGGCCGGGTCAGCAGGTACCGAGTGCCACTACGATGTCCGGTACCATACAACCGCAACAGAAAGGTGGCAAGCATCCGAAACAGCAGAACCTCACCCCGATGGAGGTGCGCAACAAGCGGCTCCAGTCGGTGTCGAAGTTCTTTCTGCCGGATAAGCGGCCGCGCAAGGAGTGCATCGTGCCGCCGACCAAGTTCCTGCTCGGCGGTAACATCTCCGACCCGCTCAACCTCAACAGCCTGCAGAACGAGTCGGAGAACGCGGTCACACCGAAGTCGTCGCCGATACCGACGCCACCCCACTACAAGGCGAAGGTGGAGGTGCTCATACCGCCCAACATCAACGATCCGCTCCATCTGCTCGATCCGGTCGACTCGGTCGAGTACGAGATGCAGCTGTGTTCACCGATGAAGCGCAAGCAGCGGCCGCGCAACAAACGCAAGCGCAAGTCACGAACGGCGGGCGCCACCGAGCGCGGTGTGGAGGGGGGTGGTGGATCGGTTACGGTGGAACAGTTGCCCCCACCAGGAGTAGTGGATGCGCTGGGTGTTGGCGTTGGTGGTGCAGCGGATGCGGAGCAGGCAACGACAGCGGAGGAAGCATCCTTTACCGGGATCGGTCAACGGATTGCGGATGCTGCGGCGGCGGCGGCGGCTGCCAGCGAGCGCTACGCTCTACGATCCGATCCTGAGTCGGGCACACATTTGCAACAGGTTGCATCGGGGGGCCAGTTACAGGCATCGGGAAGTGTAGTGACGAGCAATAGTAATTCTTTGGCACAATCGGCAGTTGGTGCGATTGGAGGAGGCCAAGTATTGGTGACCAACACCACCGGTGCCGGGACACTGTCGGAGCAGCAGGAGCGCGAACGGGAAAAGGCAATGCGTAACCTGAAGCTCGATCTTGAAAGTGCCGGCGGTGGTGGCCGGAAGCGACGCACCAGCGAGAGTACAAACAGCACCAAGAACAAGCTGCGTCGGATGGATTCGATGGACAAGATCGTGAGTCCGGTCATACCGCAGCCGGGTGGTTGGAAGCGAGCACACTGGCCACCGAATGCGGGTGGTGGTGGTGCGGCTGGCAGTGCGGGACGCAACCGTACACGCACGTACTCGACCACGTCTAACACGGAGGAAGCGCACGGCGATGACGGTACGGGTACGGGTGCCGCGGATGTTCAAGCACAAGAGAAAGCGCTCTTTTGCGAGCGATTGGATGCGCTGGTGGAGGGTGGTCAACCGTGTGGGGCAGCGACGGGGGCTGCAACACAAGAAAGGCCTGCGGAGGAAAAAACGCTTTCGGCGGATGAAACGGGCGTTGGTCCCGTTTCGGTGGAGCGTCCTGTGGCGTTAAGGGAAGGTGGTTGTGGTGAGGGTGTACAGGAAGGTGTAGAGCTAATGCCGCGGCCGCAAACCGCGCTCGCTGCCTCCGGCCGGTATCACTACGGGAATTACGATCGCTACTACGGTTACCACAGCCTGAACGAATTCATCGATGTACGGTTGAAGGTGTTCCTGCGCAATGTGTATCTGTTCCGGGACAAGGACGTGCTGGACATTGGGTGCAACGTTGGGTTGATGACGATCGCGGTCGCAAAGCTGCTCCACACGAAGACGGCCACCGGTATCGACGTGGACGGCAAGCTGGTGGCGAAGGCACGCAAAAACCTCGCCAAGTACGTGCGGATGCCCCGCGGCGGTGGTGGTGGTGGCGGCGGCACTGGGGTTAGAACCCTCCTCAGCGGTAGGCAAGGCAATCGGCACAATAAGGCCGCAGCTGGGGTTACCACCAGTGCGAAGGAGGAAATAATGATGCCGGGTGCGATCGTCGCCCCACTACCGTTCCAATGTGACCCGCTGCAACTGACGCGTAGCGAGCCATGTACGACTAGTCAGATGGACGAGGACGATGAAGCGGGTGAACCGGTTGACGAGAGCGTTCTCGAAACGTCCGAGATTGGTGGAGGCACAGGTGCACCGGTGGAGGAAACGCACGGTCCAGAGAGTGCCGCGAACTCACCAACGGCGCAAGCCGCGGGTAAATTCCTGGCGCAGCAAAAGCGACGCCGAAAGCGCCAGACGATAGCGCAAAAGCGCCGCGGCAGCCATTATCACCAGCACCATCATCACCAGCACCATCATCAACAACACAATCACCAGCTGCGGCGAAGCAAGGCGGAACAGTCGCAGTACTTCCCGATCTCGTTTCCGCTCACCATGGGCAACCTGAGCGGTAAGCAGTACCTGATGGACATCGGCAGACCCGAGCACAAGTTTCCGCACAATGTGCGCTTCAAAACGGTAAGTAAAATGCTCTCGATGACGATGAGAAGTGAAGATGTTTCATTGCCTGAACCCGAGTGTGTAAACATAGTTTTTCGGACCCATCACGAGAGGGCGCCACTAACACTGAAGTGTTCGGGGAAGAATCGGGAAAAAAGTAACAGAAATACTTGTTATCACTTAAGCTTCATTAAAAACTTATTAATATAACGTTATAGAGTTATGGAACGATTTAACATTTCTTTTTTAAACCACACTCACACACAGATGAACTACGTCGTAAAGGACGAATCGTTAATTAACTACGACACCCAACAGTACGATCTGATCTTGTGCCTTTCGGTAACGAAGTGGATACACCTGAACTACGGCGATGCAGGCCTGAAGATAGCGTTCAAGCGCATGTTCAACCATCTCCGACCGGGCGGCAAACTCATCCTGGAGGCGCAGAACTGGGCCAGTTACAAAAAGAAAAAGAAGCTGACGGTAGGTTGCGATGCGATGCGCGTGGACGGCAAATGTTTATCGTGTTCCGTTTCATTTTCGTAGGAGACAACTTTCGAAAACTACAAGAACATTGAGTTCGTCCCGAATCATTTTCACGATTACTTGCTGAGTCCGGAGGTGGGGTTCAGCCACAGCATCCCGCTGGGCATACCTCGCCATCTTAACAAAGGATTTCGGCGACCGATTCAGGTTCGTTCGGCAGTTTTTCTAGCCGTGTGTGTGTGTGTTTGCGTGATTTGCTTACTACATAAGCGAGTTTTGCTTCCGTTTTAGCTATACATAAAGGGCGATTTCACACCGTCGCAGGCGAAGTGGAGCGACACGTACCACCCGGGCACACCGTATGAGAATCATCGAGGTATTTACACGGACATCGTCACGGCATCACAATCGGCCGCCGGTTGCATCTGGGGTGCGATGACACCGTACGCGCCCAGCTACAGCTACCGGCAGCCTCCCACCCCATCGCACGGTGGTGGTGCGGGCGCGGGTGGTAGTGGCAGCGGGAGTGGTTTCGCTTCCACCTCACCCTACTACAATCCGCGCCAAACGGACAGCTATTTGCCGAGCTACGACAACATTGGCAGTGGGTATCGGCCCGGCAGCTACTGTTTCGCGTCGCCCCTCTACTCGACCACCTGGTCACCACCGTCGGACATGGTGGCGACGAGTGGCGGCGGTGGTGGCTCCTATCGACGGTCAGCCTCGAACACACCGAACTCGGGTAGCTTCGAGCTTCGGGGTACGGATAACGATGAGCATTACTATGCTGCCGGGGGTGGTGGTGGAGGAAGCCAGCGGCGTCACCACGTCTATCCACCGATCAATGTGTTTCCACCGATGCCCTGGTATGATGCGGGCATTCGTTCCGGAGGAGGTGGCTTCCGGAGCGGTGGTGTTGGTGGTGGTGGTGGTGCGATGACCGATTCCGACTCAGAACCATCGTCAAATTCCGCATCGCAGACACCGACACGGCAGCAGCAGCTAGCTGGCAGCTTCCTGACGGACGATCAATCCAACTCCCCCAGCGGCCACTCGCAACCGGACAAGTAAAGGAGCGTAGAAGCTACGAGGTTATTAGAGGATGCACAATTGTTGTTGGATAGACGGTTGGGGGTTTGTGGTCGCAACTGGACAGTGTGATACAGATTTCATTCAAACCGTGGTGATAATCTTCCCGAAGAAGAAAACCAAAAATAAGCGAATAACGCATTATAGCAGGCACAGCTGGTCCTCTCTCCTTCCCGTTTATTCTCTCGCGCTTCTCACTTTCTCTCTCTCTCTCTCTCTCTCTCCTTGAGCCCGTTTGAAGCGCGTTTTGTTGCACGCTTCTTAAGGAAGGCTAGGGGGCACAAATCTAGTTAAACGTGCACTACAAACTGCAGACATTTTTTTTAAATTCATTTTGGCAATAGGCTTACCCGTGAAGGGAAAGGGGAACGCGATTCTCCATCGAGGTAAAGTATTTATCTGTATTCCTTAGTTAGGATGTGTATGTGTGCGTATATAAGTGTGAATGTGTTTTGGCGTATCAGCTCATTTTTATGAAGTAGTAAGTGAAAGCGTAGACCATTGGTTAAAGTTTATGTTTGTTTTATTACGAAACAAAACCACCACAAGCTTTCGTTTTTCATACGTTTTTATTTCATAAGATCGTTATCCGGTGGAATTCATTCATCCCCGCCACATGGCCAGGACAGGTTACGCGAAACTTGAGCAGTAGGTTAAACTTGTGTAAAAGAACAATTGTAAATTGTACGACTATTATACGAAACCCACAGTCGCGTCGCCCGAGACAAAATGTACAGTAAAAGTGAACACATACATGGTTAATCGTTAATTCGCACGAATTACTAATATTGCTAATTGACATTCGAAAATGTGTTAAATATTTAATTTGTATCTGGAAATCTCACTCTCGTAAAGAAATTTAAAATCGTCGTACAGTAGGAGATGTATACCACATTTTTCCAATATTGCGCTAAATGTTCTTTAGTATTTTAGCCTCTCTTTATTCTCATTCCTGCTTTTTGGCCTAAAACGGTACGTTTCTTTTTGTACATCCGATGGGGTTTCTCTTGAACCGAGCAACACCGTTCACGAGCAAAATAAAGCGATAGCGATAGCGATGGACATGTTGTTGACGTTTAGCTACAAAATTGTATGCGGTTTCTACGGCATACGGTTCGATAATTTTTGTTGGTATGTGCAAAGTGCTTATTGCAAATGCAGAGCGTTCAAAATTCCCTCGCATATCCGCATCAGCGTGACAGCGCATTCTTGTGGATTGGGATCGAAATCGCTCCGCCTTGCAGGATCGATCAGAAGAAGTATCAGGTCCGGCACGGATCGCCCATCTCTGTTGTGTACAGTTTTTTTTGTTAAGATTTTACCAACAATCTCACGCTCGCGTGCACGTCTGCATGCAGTAACATTTTCGTGGTGCGTCTGTGAAATAATTGCTGCTTTAGTGCAGGATATCGCGGTGCAAGAAACGTGTAAATTAATTGCAAAACAATCCAGCTTGGAAATCCTCCGGTGTGTGTATATGCGTATGCGTGTGCATGTGTATAGTAGCCCTCGCCCAACATGTGCGAGCGTGTGTGTGCTGGTCGGCAGTGAGAAAGAGAGCGCTAAAGAGAGTGAAACATCCCGCACAACAAGCAAAGTAAGGAGAGTTGCCATCAAAAACGAAACGAAACGAAAAAAAGAGGAAAAAATCGCGGGGAGGCAGCAACATCAGCAACCAGCAGCAGACAGCAGCAGCAGGCAGCAGCCAGCAGTAGCAGCGCAACAAACAAAAAAATCGAGCGTTGCTGGCGGTTGGGTCGTTCGGTCGGTCGGTCGGTCGGTCGCTGTCGGTGTCGCCCCGTTGTATGCTGGGTTCGGTTTTGGTGTGTTTCCTACCCTTGCAGTGTGGATGTGTCCTGGGCTATCGATAGCTCTCGGTGTGCCCGCGTGTGTGTGTGTGCGTTTGGTGTGCCCTTTTGGGTAAGGGTGCAAAACGGACCGCGAACGGGCGTTGTACAAAACGGCAGCTGCAAGTACAAAAGCGGAGTAGCGAGCAATCGGCCAACCCTCGTCGCCTTCCCGAAGGGACCCGACGACACCGAGCGCAGGCCACGGTGGGTGCGATTTGCTCCGTTTTCCACCGGGGGTTAGCCGTGAAATGCGTCCTCAGCCGTGCAAGCGAAAAATGGAGCAGCCGTAAAGGTGTGGTGTGGGAGGAAAACAGAGCTGGAAGCCTGTGATTTTCACAGCCTGCTACAACCCGCAACCACGTACCAAGTGCCTGTCTAAAGGACAGCGAGCAGAAAAAACGCATCAGAAGACCATTCGTACGCACCAACACACACACATACACATACCCACACGCAAACGCACGCCCTCCCATAGACTAGGCGTGCTGTAAGGAGCGCTCCGACGGAACAGCCGTCGATGAAAAGAAGGACGAACGCGCCCAATGTGAAAATTCCGTAGCTGCGTGCCCGTTTTTTTGTTTTTGTTCCAGGATCGTAACCACTCCCGTGAAAGGGAGCATTTTTTCACGCCATTCGTGCTCTTTCAGCTGTTCAATCGCGCAACTACACGCGGCCAGGCAGGCGACCACACACAAACACACATGCACCCACGTCCTGCAGAATTTCGGGACTCCCCAGTGGGGATGGCGGAGAGCGGATGCAATCTCTAGTCGGCGAATGCAGTGTAGTTTCATTCTATCCTAACATGTCCGTTTCATTTCTTTCACCCAGAGTGTGTCCCTGCGTGGTGTTTGACAGTGATTGAGTGTTTATGTGTCTGTGTGTGTATGTGCTGTGTGTGCGTTTCGGGCTTTGGTGTAATTCTTCACGTTTTGTGTCTGCCTGTGCTGCCTTTCGTGCTGTGCAAGATATAAATCGTTCTTGTGCCGTGCGTACGAGCGTCACCAGAAGAAATCGCCGCCTGCTGTGCTAAACAATAGCACCTCACTGGGGTGGTGGTGGGCTCATGTGGAAAGGGTGCAACGGTATGTCCAGAAAGTATGCAACCGAGTGCAGTGTGGTGTAGTGTGTGCGAAAGAGGTGCGCTGGCAGCGTGTTTATATAATTGAAAGCATTGCTTGTGTTTCGTTCGATCCCTTGCCCTGGTGGACGTGTCCGCCCGCACAGGTGTATCCAGAGGGATTACACGATTCCGAAGGTGTTGAAGTGAGCGATCATCAAGCATCAAGCAAGAATATTTCGTCCCCCCTTCTCGGCAGCTGCTGTGAAGGACTGAGCGCACCGGGAAGAACGAGGACACACCGAGGACTAGTTCTCCAGCAACAACAGCAACCAACGCCGTAACACGCCAACACCAATCGTCATCAGGTCGATCGTCGCCATCGGTTTGCCTCGGGTCCTCGGAGCTCATGTACAGATATAAAAATGGTGAAAACGGTGCTGCTACCCCAAAATATTAGTATATTCGAGATTTCTAATCATGACCGAGGCATATGAAGAGTAAGTGTACGCGAATCCTTCGAAATTCCCTACGCCCACAATCCGCCACCCTTCTTCTTTCTTCCCCCTTCCATTTTGCATCCTGTTTCCGCTCGGCGCTGCGTCCCGCACGTCGCGGAAAAACGCGGTGAGGTTTCGGACGAAAATGAAAGTTTTTCGCAATCACAATCGAAAACGCTTCGCTCTCTCTCGCTCTCGCTCTCTCCTGGCGCCCTAGGGTTTTCCTGTTTTCTCACCGTCGAGCGAGTCTAGTAGACCGTTCCGTCGTTCGTCGTTCACCGTTTTCAGCAGGATGCAGTTTGCTCTCGTAGCATAACGAAAGCATCTCTGTTTGCTCTTTCTCCGTGTTCCGAGGAATGTTTTAGTGTTTTCTTTTTTTTTTTATCGTGACTGATGCTGCTACTGAAGCTGCTGAACATTAATGGGCTGTGCTTTGCGTTCCTGCTCGCAGAGGGCTCTCAAACGACTCTCCTCTTTTCAGGTTCGCTCTCCTCTCGCATACGCGCACATCTTCTAGCGATGTCCTTTTCTTGTTTCCATTGAAAAATAAAGGAAATATCGCCACATCAACGTAATTTACCCACACATGAAAATAGCTTTCCACACATGTATGTGAGCGACAATGTTTGTAGTTCGTTTGTAGTCACTATTTATATGAAACACACATTTTGTCTTCCATGCATCACTCCCACCAAATAAATTGCTATTGTGCGGTTCAGTCGATGTTTTGTAACTGAAAAAGGAAGGTTGTGTTTCACACATAGGACTGTATGGAAAGTACCTATGTCTCAGAGGCGTACTATGTACTCCTAGCTTTGATCGTTTTGTTTTGAACAGCAGATATTTTTTTATGATCAAAGTCAGATCTGGTTTCACCACCATGAAATGATCCAATCGGATGAGCCCGTCCATCTTCTCTTAAGCTGCCTTACGAGGTCTGTCATCCGGATTCAGCTGACGTCGGTCATATGGTCAATATTGCGGCCAGTGGAGGATTTCCTCTTGAGGAAGTCTGTTTTGTTAATATTCGCCATGTATCTAGCAAAGGAGTGTCTTGAAAGGAACCATACGTTGACATATAGAAAACATATCGAGAGGCATAGTTCTGGATCTGAAAAGTTTACAATCTTCAGATTTTGCCGTCCCCAAATTTGGGACTGAAACGTTTTGGCATGATTGGCTGAGGCTAAGTTTTAATCATAAGTCCAGCCACATTGCGCAACACAACGTACCACCTTTCCCTGGTTGGAATTGCCAAGAGAAGAGTCTTACTCAGGTCAATATTCGTGCCAAGATTTGTATTCTAAACATTTGGATTCAACGTTAGAAGTGACGTTTTAAAAAAAACCTGTCTTTGCAACAAACTTGCTTTAAGGACAAGTGCAAGAACACCTAGGATCTTGGAAGGCCCGAACGAACCCCGTTTCACTACGATGGCAATAACTATGATGAGTATGATGAATGGGGTCCTTTGGAATCGATTTTAGAGCAGCATCAAATATGAATGAAATGCTTTTGTGTGACCGAAGTTTGCGACAACGAATAACGCGCTCAGGATGCGCATTCCTGCGGGACCCCAAAACCTGAAGCGACCGTCATTCAAACGGTTTAAATTCACAGGATTACGGCCCGTGCATCGTGTGACGGCCTTGGTGCAGACCACCTAAGACGCTTCGAAAAAAAAATCATTCATCGTTTTTTTTTTTTTATTGACGGCCGCTGACGGTCGGTCTGTTCTAGGGTTCTACGAACGCAAGCCTGTTGTGTGTGTGTGTGTGTGTGTGTGTGTGTGTGTGTGTGTGTGTGTGTGTGTGTGTGTGTGTGTGTGTGTGTGTGTGTGTGAGAAATATGTGCGCACATCCTTCCATTTTGCGCGACACACATATAAACCGCCTGCTACGAGATATTTGAATGATTATCTTAGTTTTTTGTTTGTCTTGTTTAATTTTTGTATTGTTTTTTTCTTTTTTGTTTTCAAACACACACACAAACTCTCCCTTCTCTCTCTCTCTCTCTTTTGGTGGAAAATTTATCTCAGGGACTAGTGTGGTAGCGAATGTTCCGGGTTTCCCCGTGCTCTCGACGGCCGTGTCGGCAGAGCTACAACAACACATCGGAATGTGCATCTGCTCCTGTGTTTCCTGTGCTAGTCACTAATGTAAAATATGCGTCCTGTGAGAAAGGATAACAATCTTCCATTGCTCGCGCAAATGCAGCTGGTCCAACCGCCTGGTGCGAAACTTCGTGAAACTTCACCAGAAATTTGCTCCAGCGTGAAACGCGACACCGTACGAGATGATTGAGCGTGCACGTGAGACAGCGAGTGAGCGAGTGAGTGAGCGAGAAAATGAGAAAGAGAGAGAGAGAGAGAGAGAGAGAGAGAGAGAGAGAGAGAGAGAGAGAGA
>JXWZ01013654.1:0-11527 GCA_000956215.1 Anopheles farauti No. 4 | reverse complement strand
GCTTCGTTGAGTACACATTTTCGTACGGAGAAAAATGTTGCCACGTTTGCTCCCCCTGCGAACGAGAAGGTAAATGAGATCGTTAGCGTACAGTTCAATGGGGAGGCGAAAAAAGTATCTGCTTATTATCCGTGCTGTCGCGAGATTGGATGGATTAAGGTACCATTTCTTTTTTTTCCTCATCAAGGGTTTGTCGTTATTTTAAAAAAATACAATAAACTGTGTGGTTTTGAGTTATTTCATACTGGGTCATGTTTCGTTACCTTTGTATCTTAAGTATTTGTTTTAATGAAAAATCGTTTCATGTTTATTAAATCTATCAATTATGAGTAACCTGTCTGAGAATTACTTGAGGTAATTGACAAACTATACTCTATAACTCTTATGAGCCTACTTAAAAAAAGTAAGATATACTCGGATAGGATACAATTTTCAACAAGCAACTTACGCCACTTTGTGGCACTAGTTTCAATAATGCTTTTTGTGGATTATTTACTTAAGTTATCATAACGGACTGCATTCTTATTGTAAAACTTAGGGTTACACACATATTTCGAAAGTTCAACTTTATTTATTCGGTTTCTAATAGAGAATATCCGTTTTGAACGTTCAAGAGCTAATATTGAAATTATGGAAGAAGCTGAGGTTTTAAAATGATTTGCAAATCGCAGTTCAAATAGCTTTGCTCACACAGCCACAATAGCAGCTCCCAAATCGCAGTTGTACTTAATGGATGCTAGATTAAGTATTATTAACTGGATTATATTATGTTCACTACAAATTTATTTTATTTATATTAAAACCAACTAAGGATATTAATTGAAAAGTTAAACTAAGTGTTGGACCGGCGTTCAACCCTTCCAATAAGTGATGCACATAAAACAATTGAGCTGTTTAAATAAATCAATTGTTTCCTCCTTACCATTGGTTCGCTCGATAGCATTCAAATACAGAAATTTAATTAAAATCAATCATTAGTCAAAATTTAAATTACATTCCCACTCGGACCCTGCTACCGCTGCAGCTGTGCACATCTTCAACCTAATTTGAGTTTCAATTTTGATTATTTCATTTTCATGTAAACTAGCTTAACCTCGCAACGATGCGGGGCAACGATGCGGTTGCCTAGCGGAGGCAACGATTTTGTAGGAGCAAATCACATATTCCATTACAAATCCCACGTCTCATTTTGTATCCTATTATGTCATTTAATAGGATTACATGTATGCATGGAGCGGTGCGTACCCGTTGCTCGTAGCTCCCAGGCCGTTTAGCGGCCGTATCGATTACACCGTAATCAAATGCAGCGAATGCATATCGTGTGCACTGTGGGGACGAGAGAAAAGCAACGAATGCTTTTGCATCTCCAATTTATTATCCATGCAACACAAATCGCCTTGGTTAAAAGCGTCATCGAACGAGAAAGAGACGTGCTAGATGAGAGAACGAGAGAACGAAGCTGCCGTACTGCTTCCAAGAGGATTCAGCATACTTGCAAGCGGACGAGGAAATTCGCACGTATCTAAACCTATCGGAAGGATCGGCTTACGCAGCGCTTGGGCTTGCAATCGCAAGCAAACCTTATTTAATTACATATTAATTACATTTGACGGTGCAAAATGGAGGACACACAGTCAGAAATGGTGTTAGTTTTAACTCGACGCTCGCAGCAGAAAGCATTGCCCTGCTTTGCTTTGATGTTTCCGAACTCTGGGCTCGATGGCTTTGCAGTAGCCACAGTAAAAGCTGATTTTACCGCTATCGGCACTAACTACAAGGTCACGCGCACGGCGAGCGGGATGATGAATAATGTATTAGCTGTAAAATCTTACTAATAATCACGACACCCAACACCGCAGCAACAGGGGTGCGCGTCGGCAACATCTTAGCAGTCGGGGGTTCGGGTCGTGTCGCATCGTGGTATAAATTAATGATCTTGTCGCCGGTTCACTCAAACGATAGGGTACAAACTCTTTTGCAGCGGCTTTGGAAGAGATTTCTTCAACCAACTCGTGGAGACGCTTGGTGCCTGGTGTGTCTGGTGGCTGGCGTACTAATGCACAATGCTCTTTTGGCTAATTCGCTTCGTTGCTGCAGTCCGGCCCGGTTGTAGCACGATAAATCACTCGCCAGCATCGGCCACTCACTGGTCTCCGTCGTCAAGGATACAACTGCCCGGTGCCAAGAACATCAATAAATCTAATGAACTGTGCTGCGTCCATGTCGACGTCGCTGTCGTCAGGAGTCTGTTCGAGTATGCACCGAGCACACTTCCCTAACTAGCCAATCGGACGCTCTCCGGGAATCGATTACTTGGGTGAGCTCACAAAAGCTCAACTAATCTCAATGTGGGTGGTGGTAAAACCATTTTTCATCACCGATGCAGCATCACTTTGTGCAGCACCTCGTTTTACCGAAACCGTACGCCACATCCAGTACGGTTCCTATCCTCCACAACGAGCAGTATTCAATCATTTCCACTGTAAAAAGGTTTCATATTTTGGGAAAAGCTGTGACCGATGCACAATCATAAATGGTGCCTTTTCGACAAGAAGAAATGCACAACCACTAATAAGCCTAAGAGATATTTGGAACTGCCACAAAAACCCTAAAAACTACTGCCAATGGAGGCAACGATGTTGAAATAATATGAATTTAATAAAATTGCACTGAATTTTAAGTGCTGGTTCACACTAAATTTGACAAGATACTTTAATTAATGATTTTTCTTTTTATCATCATTAGGTCCGCTAGTGTGAGTAGATCTTTGTTGTTTAGAAAAAAATTACCAAATTCGAAAAAATGCAATAAATATGGAGATTAAATAAATACACACCGATTATAAAGAAAATTTAATCGTTGCTGCTAACGAAATTTGAAATCAATGACACAAATGAAACGTTTTTCTTTTTAACAAGTTTTTAACCATTTTTTAAAGATTAGTTAAACAAAACGATTAGGTATGTAAATAATAATTCGCTTCTGATACATTTTAAATATTAGGGGTCCTGAAAAGACCAAGTTTTGTCAAAGACCGACGCCTCTATCACTACAATACACTGTTTTTATCGTTTTAAGTAATATTAACTGGGAGGATAGAGAATTGTTGGCAACGCCACGACACTGACTTGTGATTTTACTATTGGAAGGTAAACCAACAATCAGCCTCGGTGCCCATCTGCAGCACACGGGACGTATATTGAGGTCAGACAAGCCCCTACTCACGTTCGTTAAATAAATCGACCAGAACCAAAATTATCTTCATCTGTCTTATTCAACCGAGTTCCGTTTGCAGCCTGTCAACTACCGGAACTGCTGCTTTACTCATCACAAATCTCGTTTCTCCTGTTTCTTTTTTCTCTCTTTCTTCCCATACTACCGGAACCGGAACGTGCGACCGAAATCGTTTTCGAACTGCATCGATCGACCATTAACACCATCGTCAACGTTCGTCCTACTCGACGATTTCAACAGAAACACCCATCGAGCAGCCAACGGTGGCGGGCGTCCAGGCGCGATACCGACCGGGCGATATCCTGCGGGCCAACTGCACCTCGCATAATTCTAAACCGGCTGCAAATTTGACGTGGACGATTAATGATGTACCGGTAAGATTTATTGTCTAGCGCGGGTGTTTATGGGTTCGGGTTACGGCGGGTGGAAACGAACGGTACGAAATAAATAAAATGAATTCGTTCTCCCACTCTTTCGACGGGGCAAAACGAGGGTGAAATTTTTGGCAACGTTTGGCTCGTTGCCAATGAATGATAGAACTCGTGCCGATGGAGTTGACTCCCGCAGTAAGCGGAAGCATAAATTGATGGGTACGACAAACGATGCCACGCTTCCTAAGGTTTCCATCCGCCCATACAGGTGCAGCTCTGTCGAAGAAACAACAACAACAAAACACTGGCATGAAATTAAACGCGCTTTTCTACCAAAGCTCGTTCTTGCTGGTATTGGTAATCACACGTTTCTCGGTGCTGCTGACATGCTGCGTCCTATATGCGGTTTTTTCGCACACCAACCATACGCATAAGGCAAACGGGAATAAAATTAGATTTCCGGATTTGACAAACGGACGAAATGAAACGCTGGAAGTGGTTCGAGATGGAACGGAAAAGAAAGAAAAGATGAAACCTCAACGCGTGTGGCAAACAAGCTTCCGAAACGTTTCATTTCGATTTCTCTCGCACGCAGCAACGGGGAAGGGATTTACGAGGCCCGTTGAATAGGATAGAACCAGAAGAAAAAAAAACACACTCACTCACGCTATGTAAAGTCCTCGTTCCGCTTGGAAACTCATCAATGATCATTTGGTTAGTTGAACGATTTTATTCGTTACCTTTTTTGTATGTGTTTGATTCCGCATACCTCAAGAGAACGAGAGAGAAAGAGAGATAGAAAGAGAAAGAGAGACAGAGAGTGTGTGTAAGGCAGCCGCATATCAATGGAGTAGGAATGTGGAATGAAATCGAATTTCACTGGGCGTCCTCCTTCCTTTCGCTTCACACGGTGGGTAAACGGAAGCGGTGAACCGAAAATGTCGCCTGTGGCCAGGGGACTTTTGAAGGATGCGCACCAAGCCAAACAGGATTTAAAAACCTATTTAAAACATAATTGAATTTACACTTCTCAATCAGAGATAATTTCACGCCATGCTGACGCCGGGCGATACCGGGACGAAAGAAGCTTTAAGAAAGTGTCAGTGGTTGATGTATGTTAAAATAGAAAACATTGTCGGGAATCTTGGAGAGTAATCATCGAATGCAATTTTTATATTGTTATTTCAACAAACTTTGTTTATTTATTGTTATTTCCTACCAAAAATGATAAAAAACAAAAAAAAAGATAAATAAATAAATACAGAAGATCACAAGTTATGTAAATGTAAAAGAAATAAAGAAAATTAGTACCTAATTATCAAAATTCATTAGTATGTTAACTAAAACTTCAAATCTTCCGATTCGCAAAAATATTCACATAATTTTACCGTCAAAAACACTCACTAGTTCATTTGATTTAAAATTAGATGAATAAAAAAAACAATTATTTTCATCAATAATTTCAGCAAGCGATAAACCAAATTATAATTAAAACCTAATCTGCAATAGGGTGTATTTTCATAAATGAACTATGATTTTTTTTAATCTATTTCTACAGTTCATGTATCAAGTATTTATACCGTTTCTAAAAATCAATCTAAACAAGGATATTTGAAATGTAGCAAACGAAATGGAAGCAACAGTATTAGATACTTGTTCTTTCCAGTGTTAAACGTTAATAAATGAAATTTAAGGTTTAGACAATCGATGTGTTTTTTTTAATGAATAGAGTATAATAAGCGAGGCGGCCCGATGGTAGCTGCGCCGATCTTTCATAGGACAGGAACGATACCATGATCCCATTCGGACCGTCTCCCACTAGTGAAAAAGTGACTAACCAGCTATGGTAAAATTAGTCTAGAAAGCCAGTAAAATGGCAAGAACTAATTCTGTCGTTACGCCAACGAGAAGAAGAAGTATAATAAGAATAATAATAACACGAAGTATAACAATTGATTGTAATATCGTTGCATGTAACAGGGCTTTTTTCTCTCTAGAGCTTCAGAGTTTGTTCTAGTCACTTGTGAATATATCATGGATTAAAATTTATCCAAATTTTAAATCCTTATAACCATGTTTTTTTTTTCATGTCATGAAGTATGCATCATTGAATTTCTCAATTTTTAGTTGTCTCAACTTTGTTTTAGACACTTGAAAACATATTAAAAAATGTATCTTCAGAAAATGTAAGTATCTCGAACTATTAAGAGATGCTGTTGAAAATATGTTTGATAGATGATTTTTCTTTCACATTGTGACAAATAATCTAGTTCTCAATTTAAATTTTTCTTTTCTATGCCCATAAATATCGGCAATATTTTTTTAAACAAACACTGTTTTGCATTCTTCACGCTTTCAAAGACCACAATTGTAAGAGACTTTCTACAATTAAAAATTCACTTCTTTCCACTTTCATATCACATGCGTGACACCGAAAAATAGATGTACCGCTACTGTAACATACTATAATTAAATCTTTTCTCACGAAAATTTCACACAAAACGCATGCATAACTTTAATTTCACTTCTGTCAAAAACTTCTACCTCCCGATTACGCACAATTGTGATGGAATAAGTTCAATCTTGCCCCAATTCGGGCGAAGGGGTTGGGGCTAAAAACTAATCAAAATTTTGTTTTATTCATAGCATTTATAACCGACACCTCCCTCACCATTTCATCCCCGTCTCCTTAATTGCAGATCCCACCGCAGTACGTGAAACTGTACCGGCCGATAAAGAATGCGTTCACCGGACTGGAGACAGTCATCGCTGGCGTCAACTTCATGGTAGCGCACGAACATTTCCTGAAGGGAAAGCTGAAGGTAATTATTCACCGCCTGGTACCCTAAAATTTGCATCTTCAAGTCACTTCCATAGCCGTCATTGTCATCCTTCGTCAGTGTCGGAAAATTATACCGTCCATCCCCTCGTTGTCTTTTAATCAACGGCCACCTACCATCACCCCTGTCCCGGAAAGTGATTTTGGGTCACCGTAATCACGGAACCGCACAATTCAACCTTGTCAATGCGTGATTTTCTTTTCATGTGCCTGTGTCTGTCCATTTAGTTGGATCACTCCAGTAGGTGACCGTATTTCGCACAACATAGACGCCAGCACCACAATGATGTGGAGTGTGGGGGTGCACTCGACATAATAGAAAAAATTTCGCCCACTTCCTCGCGCAAACAGGAAAGACAAACCAGCTCCTGGCGCGATGTACACAGAGCATACAAATAGCGAAATTTATTCCATATACAAATCACGCCGAACTTTTTCGAGAAACCCTTCGAATCCCGACGCGTTCGTGCACGGTCTCGCCGAGCTGCGTGTTCGTGAGGCAAACTTTTCCCATCTGAATGCAAAATAATTTTGATTCGGTTCGCCCCGCGGGTGGGCGAGCGCGAGGGCATGTTCAATAGGAAGATGATGCACCCGTTGACGGAAGGTGAGGATGATACCAGCGATTGTTCATAGCCTTTCATACCATTCGCTCGTGTTGTTGCTTGTTATGAGTTATGCTAGACGATCGGAGCACACAAAACATGACCGACATTACATTGTGTGAACTCGTTGAGGGCTTGTTCCTTTTTATCTTTTTTCCTTCATTTTATGTCGTACTGTGCAGTCAGAAGAACTGTTTTCAAATTTCGCCCGTCTGAGTGGAGTTTTCTCCACGGTGGACGTGTGTGCCCATTAAAAGCGAGATCGCAGCGAGCACTGGGGAGCCGCCGAAAACGATACCACTCGTTCGACAGCAGCTTGATAAAATACGTAATGAACACGTTAAAGCAGACGGGGAATCTGATTACTGATATCCTTTTCCCGGGGTCTTTTACTCTTTGCGGTAGTGGATCACCCTTTGTTGTTTGGTTATTTTTTATATATTTTACTGCACCGTAGCTGGTGCCCGGTATCCCTGACAATGTGGTCAATGTTTCCTAGAAGCGAGGAAATGTGGTCGAGAGGAAAAGTTTAATTAATTAATTATAAATTTCCGTAAGTTGTGGCCAGGATGGACACGACGAAACAAGGAGAGTATTGTCCGGTGGTAAGCGAGAGCGTCAAAGGCGATCGGTGATTTGCAACAAAAAAATGTCTTTAGAATCTCCAGTAAAGCAAATATTGGTATATTTTTTGTGTGGATTATGATTTCTATCGAAACGAATTAAACTTCTGTCCAGGAGTAGGGCCATCATAAAGTAAGCGCTCGCCAGAGCGCCGAGATAAGAAAAGAATGGGAATGAGAAATCTGATGACACAATCACAATCACGTCGGTGTTCGGATAACGATTTATGAATATTTAACAAAAACCAACCTGGCAAATTTCTAGGATAATACTTTCGCCAGTAAGACAAGCGGTGAAAGGCGTCGTTCAAACTAATTTTGCTTTTAGAACCATTTTTACCCATTCGGGTTTCCCTACCCTCCTGGTACGATACCAACAGCAAGGCGACAATACATGACGTTAATTAAAAGTTTAATTGATTTTAACGGTTGTGCTAGTTTTGACACCGACTGGTGGCTTTTGTTATACACTCTGGAGGAAAAGTTCTTGCTATACAAATACGGTACACGGCCATTCTTGAGTTTAAATTATTCCTCCAAGTTCCTTCCCAATTGTACGGTTTTGTTCAAATTAATCCGCACTTGACTACTACTTCGCTTTTTTTTCTGCATCAGCAGCCCTACTCCTACGGTACTGTATTATTATACTCTCATACTCCTCCCAGCTTGAGCTCACCAGTACCTATTCCAACCTCAGCACGTGTTTCAATTAAAGACGGTTTAAACATAACAAAAACCGTTGCCATAAACTAGACATGACCTGAAGCTCACGCCCTCCTCAGCCAGGTGCCCGTTGAGAGGATAATTAATACCATTAATTTATGTTTTTCTCTTCGTTCTCCGCTTCACTGCTCCATTCCACCGCTCGGATATACAGCTGAAGTGTGCGGCATCGATACACCAGCTGTACCACGAAAGCGTCGAGCTGCTGCTGCCGGAAGATCGACCCCGGATATTGGCGACCGGCGTTTCGGCCAGTGGGCACAGCATCAGCCTATACCAGGGCACAGTACACGAAACCGAGCTGACGGATCAGAACGACGGCCATCTGACCGTGAACGGATACAAAGGTAAGCGTCTTAATCTTTGCGGTTTTGCGATAGGCCGAGAGAATGGGATCGACTGAGTCTTATGCGCTTTCCTGGAGCTGATAAAACTGGTGAAATTTTTTCTTGGTTTGCTGTGGAGGTGGATGCCTGAGGAGCTACAATGAGGTGGTTTTAGCGCTTATTGAAAGGGAGATTGTTTGATGAAGAAGGGCTAAGTGAGTGTTTTATGCACTATGACTATGCCACAAGGTAGTTAAAACATCTCCTCTTGGCTAGCTTGCTAGCAACAACATGACTAGGAGTTGTGATATTGCAAAGTTTTCCCTACACAATTTTCTTCATTTTAATTGATGACAACCAAATAAGTCAAATAAAGTCAAAGTTGCCAAATAAGTCAATGTAACAAATTGCATCGCAACATTACTATGCATTTTTTTTTATAAAATATGAAACTTTTTTTTCAACTTTCATCTGCTAAAGCTTATAGTAGAATCAAAGCAATCTATAATCTCTACCTATTTTGAATTGTTTTGATCAGTTCAGGGACTTTAATTGTATGTTTGATATTGAATGAAGCTTCAAATGATTTCTTCAATTTTTTAAATCCTAAAAATTCTTATCAAGCAATCTCAAATAATGCTTTCGTTTCGTTGATTCTAACTTTTATATTGTAGACAAATATTAGATACATTTTATTTAAATATAAAAGATGTTCACATATCACATACAGCATTTAAATGTTAGTATCAAGGTTTCAAGTTTAGGTTGCAGTTTGAAGAATTCAGGTCGAAGTAGTGAACAAGATTGTATGTGAATTTTTTTATATCTTCTTGTTTCAAAGAGTACGATGCATAATTTTAAATTTTGTATATCTGTATATATTTTTTTATTCTATTTCCTTAGAGAATTACGGAATATTTTTTGTATAATTCTCAAATAAAAACAAAAATCTCATATGACAACAAAAATGAATTGCTAAATACCTGATAGAGGGATCTATTTTGTTAAAATCTTATACATTATCCTTAGACAATGAATGAATTCATTATAAATAAATGATATATTCGTATATACCTTCCAATTTATGATAACGTATCAGAATTATAACATAAATCGTGATCGTGGCCGTATATGTAAAAAACGAGATATAATAGTTGAACGATTAAAGATGATTGCATTTTCTTAGAAGCTTTAGTTTATATCAGACATTTCGAAACCACATATTTAACCATAGGTAATCAATTCTGGTAATTGTTGGTGCAGCAAAACACCAATAAAATATCGAACATTGAACGAATCAAATGCATTCCTAAAGTAAAATCATCATATATCATATTTTTGCTTGAGCGAGTTGCAGTCGATCGAATAGGTTGCCTGCAGCGATGAAGTTATTACATTCAACTCAGCCAGTTTCTACCCTCCATGGATTACCGGTCCATCACGATTAGCTTCTTCGCCAGGGACTACGTCAAGACTTTAGTGTGCTGATAAGGAGCGCTGTAATTACACCGGCAACAACACTGCACCAATGTGTGCAAATGCGAACGCAGCAATATGAGCAGCACTTGCAAAGGTGCACACGGCCACAGATAATATTGCACACACAGGCACGGATGAAGTAATTTCACAAGTTCTCATCTGTTTGGAGGGTGGCTTCATGCCACTTGAAACCAGCCAGCAAAACCATTCCCAGTGGCATCCTTATCCAATCGCAGCACCAGGCCACATCTTGTGCGTCAACGGGAACTACGGTACGGTTAGCTTACACATCTGCCCAGAGGATACATTTCTTCCACATGTGCTTTTGCCTCTACAACCAACACACGTCCCGCTCACTTTGGACTTACTTCTCCACCAGCGCCAGCGCCAGCGCCGCATGTGACAACATTTTCCACACCAAGAACTTTCGAAATGAGAAAAGCTACACGCGTCGGACGTGAAGGTATAAATCATCGCGCAAAATAGATTCTCTCCGCCTGTGGCTGTTGGTTCGGGGCGGCGTTTCGGTCGAAACATTTTACAGCCCGGAGACACGTCCGGACACCGACCAGCCGAAGACAATGAAGCCGGCGCTGGTTCGAGGACCGAGGACACCCGTTGTACCCCGACGTCAATGGCATCTCTGCACAAGATTCAGCATTTTCGAGCCGCTTCGTTTGCTTCGGGATGCGGAAGACAAAGTATGCAGAAAAGCATCCACTTCCGACCGAACAGAAAGTGGCCGAAATGGCACGAGATTGAGGTTATTGTGCGATGGTGTGGACGTGTGAAAAATGGCTACGATAATTCATATCGCTTTCGTTCGCTTGTTGTGTATCGTTGCCGGTGAGCTGTATGTACTGCTTTTGGCGAACGACCTGTGTAGTTAACTCTTAAACAGGAGGCAAGCATCCAACGTACTAGAATGTTTTTTTTTTAATTTTATCAGGGGATTTTGAGAAAGTTTAGTTGACATAAAATTAAATTTTAATTAAAAGAATAGTAAAAAAGCTGTTTGTTATAATATATAAAAAAAAAAGTTACAAACATATGGGGCAAAGCTTCCTTGAAACAAGATTGTTTTTATTGTTTTTCATGTTACTTACTTACTTATCACCTTTCTTTTTTACTTACTTTCCTATTTTCTTGTTTATTTATTTACTTACTTCCTTACTTATTTACTTACTTACGTTCCAACTTACTTACTTACTTACTTACATACTTATTAACTTACTTATTTACTTACTTACTTACTTCTTACGTACTTATTTACTTTCTTACTTACTTACTTACTTACTTACTTACTTACTTACTTACTTACTTACTT